>QMFG01000233.1:0-40630 GCA_003314545.1 Ramaria sp. MG151 | reverse complement strand
ATAATGTCCCATTCTTCGTCTTCGTGTGGGATGGTTTTATGTCGAAGTTGTTCAAAGACTCTTCTGACAATTAGAATGGCACAGTTAATACACAAACTACAGCGAGAGGTGATTGAGCAAGCAATACAAACCTTGCACATTCCTTGTCGATACCTCTCACATCAATATCCTCCCACAACCTGCCTTCCCCACCTCTTATTCCTTCCAAAGGATCAAAAACACCAAGCCCCCACTCTTTGACGCATCCGAAGGTAGAGCCATACGTCTTCTCACGTGCAACGATAGTACCTGCACAGGCGTCCCATTCCCGCTCCTTCCCTTTACCCTGAGACGGGAAAAGCTGTTGAAGATAAGACTTTCGCGTGAGATGCATGCGTGACCACGTATCATCGTGTCCTGGACCTGTAGAGTACTCATTGAGCGAACGTACAAATCCAGGCACATGCAGGCCCAGAAACTCGAGCCATGCCATGCGAAAAGCATGCTTCGCCTCAGGAGATATGATATCTACCAAGAGAGGTCGGACATCCGAGAAGATGACCGCGGCGTAGGGATCTTCTTCCGCTTCGTCTACGTGCTTCGGCATGTTAGAGCTGGCGTCGCAGCGTGCCTCACTGGCAGCCCAACGCGAATAAGGGTCACCGTCCGTGTCAACATCCATAACCAATGGCGGTGGCTGTGAGGAAACAGAAAGCGACAGCTCCGGCTTTCCTTCGCTAATCCATGTATTCCAGCCACGAGCATTACGCTCTCCCATGCGCGGGTGCTCTGCATCCCAAAACTCTTCGAGAAAGTCGAGGCGTGTGGGGAGAGGTTCTGACACCAGATTTGGAGGGCAATTGAATGACCTTAGGCATTGTGAAGCAATAAAGACGTATGTATGCATCAAAATATGGGCTTACAGTTCAGCTTGAGCCTGAAATACCGCCATTGCGCGTTCTGAAAACCCTGAGAGGCCATTAGGTCCCTGCCTGATCCTTCCGACCAGTCAGACTTACCAGCATCCCTCAAAATGACGGCAATTCTCCATAAAAGTTTCACTCTTGCCATCTCGCCTTCAATGTTATCCATGACTCTTCTGGTATCACTTACAATCCCTCCAACGCCTGCAGTCTTCCGAGGACCTCTTCCCGCACTACTTATCCTCCACTTAAGCCATTCTTCCCAAATAAGGTTCCTCAGTCCCTTCCCACCCTTGTCGTCACCTGAATGTCCGCCTAGTTCGGTTACAGCCTGTTCCCATTCCATCTCGAGTCTATCTCCATCCCATATCTCTGCCCCAGCGTTAAGCCACTTGATACGCAATTCTACGGATGCCTTATTCTGCCTGTGTGTGCGTATCGCACGGTCTAGTACGGACAGTTTGATCTCTGCTCGAGCGCGAGCTAAAGACGACTTGGAGGATGGCGGGACTGTGGTCAAGGTTTGTTCAATGAGAGCATACCATGTAGAAAGAGAGGTAGGATCCTTCTGTAAAACAGCTTCTAGAGCAGCGAGTGAGTGCTGGTGCGCGGTGCGCGGGATCTTACTGTCAGTATCTGACTCGGATGGTGACGCCTCATCGTCTCCTGGTGTCGAAGATATGTCAGAGTCAGAATTGTCGTTCTGGTCTATTGAAGTGTGGATAGAACGATAGGTAGATAGCGGTTCCTCAGTAGAACGGCCACGACGTGATGGGAGACGAACAAATTCAGTTTGCGAGTTGAGGTCGGTATCGACTTTGCATTTACCCTTTTTATCGGGGGAACCAGCGATAAGATGATGTGGTTGAGAAGTGGTTAGGACGGCAAGAAAGTGAGGATCTGTGTAGCGCGCAGGCTGATCGTATGCCACCATCAGTTGTAGTTTCAACAATAGAGCAGGAGGCCCTTACAGGGCGTCGACCATTGATACCAATCTCCAGAGTTTTTCCACCTGTGCCTCTGGTCACGATTTTCAGTGCATTTCCGAGGCCCAAGACATTCCCAGCTGCATAATTTTCATTCAGGATTCATGTGCGGAACGGGGCACAAACTCACAGCCCACCCTCCTGTACTTGGGTATATCACCTCCATGGATTCCGCCATACACGACATTCATCGGGTCGCCAACCTTGTCAATTATGAACAAGCCAGGTGTACCTCCATCATAGGTGGCACCAAGACGTGCATGGCGATCTTCTTCTCGTTTGACTTCCTCATCATCGCGCCGGGTACGTTTTGGCTTCCCATCTCTGAGCTTATCGCTATCCTTAATCTTTCTACCACTGCGATCACGCTTGTGTCTACGCTTGTCCCGATCTCCATGGTTGATCTTTGAGTCCTCTTCACGGTGCTCTCCACTCTTCCGGTGAGGCCGTTCCAAGCTTGCCTTATTTCCCCCCTTTTCGAGGTCTGGGAAGGAAGAAAAAGATGGTGTAAATGACGAAAAGGATGGTGCACTCATCGATTATCGGCAAATAGGTTAAAGTTGCATTAGATCACGTGACAGCCATTACCTCCTCTCAAAATTCTAGTGTGAAATCATGCGGCCTCTAACTGAGGATGAGAGCAAAGCAGTCTTTTCAAAGTTAGCCAACTACATCGTGTGTTGTTTCCTTCCTTTATATCCCGTGTTTGATGATATGGGATACAGGGCAAAAACCTCGTCCACCTCATCAACCGTCCTGATGATTCCTATTGTTTCCGTCTGCACAAAGATCGAGTCTTCTACGTCTCAGAGTCTTCCATGCGCCTTTCAATATCAGTGGCGCGTCCAAATCTTGTCAGTCTCGGAACCTGTTTTGGCAAGTTTAGCAAAAGCGGCAAGTTCAAGCTGCATATTACGGCTCTCGATTATCTTGCTCAGTACGCTAAGTACAAGGTTTATTTCCATCTTCTTACGTATAGTAATTGTATTCTGATTTACTTATGCTAGATATGGATAAAGCCTAACGGAGAGATGCCCTTCCTCTATGGCAATCATGTTGCAAAAGCACATCTCGGTCGCATTACCGAAGACACCCCGGAACATCAAGGGGTAGTTGTATATAGTATGAGTGATGTTCCATTAGTAAGTTTTCCATATCCTTAATGCAAGCATAATATTCATGCGAGTGTTGACACAGGGCTTTGGTGTAACCGCACGGTCAACCATCGACACCAGAAAATTAGATCCAACAGCAATTATCGTATTTCATCAAGCGTGAGCACGACACACCGTCTACATTGATTCTTAACTTCTACTTTCGGTCATGCAGGGATGTGGGAGAGTACTTACGGGACGAGGTAAGCACAGCTGAAGTATCTTGTTGGCCGATGTTGACAGACATTCAGGATACATTATTCTAAAGTGTGTCAATCATTGTTAACCCTTTCATTCTTGTTACGATCTCACGCAAGACAAGTGCGAGCGAGTGGCACATGCAGAGCATTCGAAACTAATGTTTCCTAGGTTCTTTAAAGTTTGCAGAACCACATGCACTCGCATTACCTATAATTCGAGCTTTTACTTCAGCTGCATAGATATTTGCTATCAGGCTCTATTGCGCTAAGCTGCCTAAGCAACATGCGTCATGGATGGAAGTATCCGCAAAGTTGATGTTGTGAAAACATAGTTATAACGTTAATCATACAACAACAGTTTGGAACAACATCACAATCTATACTACGCTTCACTGGAATACATTGGGTTTCCAACATAGCTCATTCCCAAATCGCTTGGAAATATCCAGCAAGGGTGCCATAAAGATCTTCGTACTGCTTCTTGTTCTCAGGGTCATTGAGGTCGGCTCGGGCAGCCGCCCAGCCATGGTGCATAGTGGAGTACAGTTTGTATGCATTCTTGGAAGCAAAAGGCTTAGTGGAGATCGCCTTGACCAGTTTCTCGTACTGGAACCAGGAAATTAGCGAAATTATTAAAGGAAGAGAACTGAGGGAGGTAGCATACTTCATCGATAGGCTCGTCCTTGGAGGGGAAAAGGCCGAGAGGAACAGCTAGATTAGTAGCGTCAGCAACGTCCAACATTCTACAAACATTTAGTCAGCGCAGTCTGTGTAAGATAGTAAATAGACTCACGCTGGGTGAATGGCAGCAACGGCGTCAAAGCTCGAATCTGCACCGACTAGCGTAGCAACCTTTCCGCCTGAAGGATGGTCCTCAATGAATTGCAACCTTGCAAGACAAGACGCAAATACACACCCCAGCAAAAGCCATAGACGCCGACGGTGTACCCTTCAGTCTTGAGGGCCGCGCCAACCTTTTTCACGTTTGCGACGGCCTTGTCAATTTTGGCGGGGCCAGCAAAGAAGGTTTGAAACCTCCCCTTCTTCTCGTCAGTATCTGGAGGAAAGTCCTCGAGAGGAAATGGCGAATCTGGCTGGAAAAAGTCGGGCATGACAACCTTTGCTTTGAGCGTCTGCGCGAGTATGTCTGCTCCCTGCTCGGTCTGCGGCCAGAAGCCGAATATGTCGTAGACGGCGATGAGAGCGCGGCGAGAGCCCTCAGGGCCTGTGACATAGACCTTGTCGAAACCAGCGAAGGACTTGAACGTGCCCTTGGATTGGTAGGATGAGTGGACTGGGGGGATAGAGCAGCACGCAGGGTTGGAGTTGTGGATAGTGGTGGCCATGTTACGACTAAAGTGATGGGAGAGGGCTCTCAACCGAAGCATTCACGTCGGCCCTACTATATACAGCGATTTTATTTCACATAATGACGCAAGCTTACCTGAATAAGCGCTATTGGCGTGGGAGCGCTCTCACGCTTTTTTAAGTTTGTTCATCCTCGACCACCGCCCTGCCATTGCAGAGCAACTCATTGTCATCCAGCGCGACATCGGGTATGTTGGAGAGGAGAGACTAATCTTGGAGCTCAATTAAGCCGGAGCGTTGTCCATGCACGTACTTTGAGTGCGTAGTGAGGGATTTCGCTTGACTATGCGGCTCGGACATCTCATTGAACGTGTAGCACTTCTGATTCTGTAGTCATACTCACGGAATGTACGAGACTATCCAACGAGTGTTTTAAATAAGATAGCGACACATGAAGGGTACAAGTGAGCTAAATTAGGTGTTCATCGTACAACACAAGTGAAATCACATCCTGAAAGCCTGCTTAAAAGTCTCCTCCAAACCCTCCTCCAAGCATATCGCCGAGCAGCAAGCCACCAGCCAAGCCACCAAGTAATGGAAGAGCCATGCTACCACCTCCCATGCCTCCACGAGCAGGTTGAGCTTGAGCGTACACCGGCTGCCCATAACCTGGCTGATAGCCTTGCTGATAGCCTTGCTGATAACCTCCTTGCTGATAACCTCCTTGCTGGAAGCCGCCACCCGGATAGCCCTGACCCGGGTATACTTGAGGCGGCGCCCCATACTGCGCAGCATGCGCTTGCTGAAGAAGGTAACGTTCATGTCGCTGCAAGACATTGTCGCATAAATGAGAGGAAAAACATATTTGGAATAAAACAGACCTCTCGCTCTCGTTCCTGTCGCTGTAAGACATTCCATGTAAGCAAAACAGGTACACTTATTTTGAATAAGACAAACCTCTTCTTCTCGGAGCCGCTTCGCTGCCTCTCTTTCCTCCTTGGTGCCAATAGCCTTATCCTTAAGCTTGCCCAGGAAACCGCGCTTCTCGGGTGCCTTGCCCTTTCCATTCAAGTTGGGCCGCGAAGCTGTTGGGACTGGGGGAGGACTCGGGGAACCCTGATATACTGGAGGGCTATCGTAACTTTGCACCTCGGGATGACTCTCCAGGTATTGTGGGTCATCATACGGATGCACCCAGACGGAGCGTGGCGGTGAGGTTGTGGTATCGACCTGAAGTACCCTTCATCAACCAACTGGTTAGTTATTCTCATTGTTCGTCGCTCACGTAAAACCATGCATTGGATCTAATATGCGACTATCAGTAATAGCGAATGAGCTACGAATACGTGGACATGCCTGGAATCGAACTGCTTGATCCACCCTAAGTAGGCGATATATGACCGAGGGACTAGATGCAGATTGAGGTTTGACTCTCACCTTTTGGCAATGGTCTTTCACCTCCATCTCGCGGTTGGGGAGGTGGTGCGTACTCTGTTTCATGTTCTACCTTCTGGTCTACTTTCTGGTCTGACATGGTGTTGAAGTGGTGGTGGAAGTAATGGAACGACTGACTGCGCTTTAAGTTAGGGCAGTGCACGCAAGAGCACCCATGACACCTCGGCAGTGGCTGTGCCTGAGACACGCCATTGCTGACAAACCAAGAAAATTAATGTTATTGGAGTAATTACTTGATTACTTAATGTGCTTTTCAAGTGACGTAGTCTGAGATGGTTTGCATTTACATCTGTTGGTTTGGTCATTCAGTCTAAGAAAAAGGCGTGACCAGAGTCCAAATGTGTCATTTGCATGGCTTGATGAATTCTGCAAGGTCTCATAATTTGGCTGGTGTGGTATTCCCAAGCTTGTAGATCACACATGAAATTGTTTGCGCATCAACGGCTGTTCTTCCAGACAACTGTGACACGTCCGAAAGAATCCTAAAAAACCTTCCATCTTCGTAATGTTGTAGAATAAACACTCACAAGGCTAAGTTCATCCCCATCGGTTACAATGCTTTCCGCATCACTGCCATTTTACTCCCCTCTTCATTGGTTGCTGATATATCAAGTTCCGAATGAATGTATCGAGTGCCTTATGTCGTGGGACTTTGGCCCAGCCAAAATAGGCGTGGAGCGGCCGATAGTACGCGCGGACGTCATTCTCAGAGGTTGGCATTGGGGTTATAGGGATCCCAAGTTCGGGTGTGAATTATTGCTCAAAGTAATACTGCACAAAGGAGCTTGCAGGCACCGCCACGAGTTTTGCAGTCTAATACCTGCGACGTTATTATCGCCAATCCAGGTGTGGTAGAGGTTAAAGTTTGAATCAGGTTCTGTTGCTTGGGTTGAACTGAACAGTGAGAAAATGTGGAATACGATAACCACTGAACAACGTTTGGGGATATGTCTAGCGCCATACCACACCACTTCCCCGAAAGGAAGCGGCTACCATCCCGATGTTCCCAAATCAAAAGAGTACTTCTAACTGTTACCCCTTCGGACCTGGTTAACCAGGAATGTCCTGCGATAAGCCCATTCCACGTCGAATTGATGTATCATCCGCCGGTCATAGCGTGCGGCTGGCCGGAGGCGAGAGTGCATTGAGCAACAGACTGTCGGTCTTGTGCATGGTGATCCTACCAGATCCGTGGGATTCCCCTCAATATGGACAATATACCGACAGTAGACGAGGAACTGTGTCATTGAGCTATGGCTTCCTTTAGTTTGCTGATAATCTGTACCATAGCCTCACATCGGCGTTGGTCATTAGAAATTTGTCGCCCTGAGTTGACAAGCATAATTTTCTCGCGACTCTTCTGACCTGCTACGAGAGTCGCCTCGTTCTTCCTGATACCAAGAACCTGTCTATTGTGTCGATGAACCAAAGCTGCATATGCCTTGTAGAAAATCCTTACTCTGACCATTAATTCTATAACACTACGGTTGGCTTCGCCTTTGCGAGCCACACTACGTACAGCAACATGCACGCTGTCCTTTCGCACATCCAGTATTCCTTCGGTCTTGGAGCTGGGTTTGACATGCAATCGAATTTGAAGCCCCTCAGATGTCCATATCATCGCTGTCTGTCGAAACGTTGACAATGGTTTGCTGGGAATCAAATGCGTTGATTTTGGCGAGAGACACAGACAAGAACTTCTAGGCATCACGAGAGGCGTCTGCCTGACTCAGAATTTCGCGACTTTTAGCTTCCGCGGCTACATAGCGTGGGCGAGGTTGGTGTGCAGACTGTCATGTCCGTTGCTCCAGTCTTGCCTCTGTCTCTTTCCCCACATATATGCGTGCTTCCATCTCCTGACCTGATAGAGCTTCTGTCGTCGTCTTCTCTCCCACCACTGCATCATCTGCTACAGTCTTTCTCGCCATTACCGCAGGGTATGTGTACATGCAAGCTTGTCGACTGAACTCATTGGAATTCTCCACAATAGTGACAACGCGTACCACTGCTCTCACAACTGTCACGCATGGATCATTTTCTCTACGGTTCTCGAATCTCAATGACACAGAGATAGCGTGTAAGGAAGACGAGGACGCGCGGGCGGGACGTACAATAGATTGGATGGGGCAGCGAATAGCTAAGAGAGCCGCTTCATGGGTAGAGAGTCATGAACTCGAAGACCTTATGGAAAACAAAGACGTACCAACGCCCTGGTGGCAGGAGCTACAGCGGTGTACAGAGGGGGATCGGACACCGTCACGAGATGAGGGTTGGAATCACCCCGTAGCCGGTGCGTGATATGCTCATATGTACATCGAGTACTTATACCCCAAGTCTCAGTCGTTTTGGCGGTATCAACACTCGCGCCGAATCCTTTACAAGCTGTCACCGAGTTGCACTCTAGGCATATCGACTTGCCTTCATGGGTGGACTCTTCTAGGTTGCGTCATACTCTCATTATTCACCCCTCCAACTCTCCTCTCAATTCTGACGAGTATGTCTTTCTGTCCTGACCTCGCAATCTTGTTAATAAAATGTGAACGTAGAGCCATGGCTCTCTTCAACGCAACAAAAAAACAGTATGGGCTTCATACGCATCTTCTCTCTTTGACACTTTCACATCCAACCACGCCCATCCCACTCCCTTCCCTTCTCCCCGAACTTCCGCCTACACCCATCGCAGATGCAGCGTCCTCCAAGGTTGTACCGGAAGGAACACGCGACCTTAACTTAATAGAAACGGACGTAGCACAGTTTTCCCGTTTTGTACGCGAATTTGTGACCATGAGCCTGGTACCTTGGATGGAGCGCTGTGTGTTAGATTGGAATGAAGCTGTGCGTCAGTCGTAGCGACTACACAGGCACTGACTCATCATTGAGGATGTTCTAAAGTATTCCTCAACTCGAAGATTGCCTTCGAGGCTTTTCTCTTCAACTAGACGCTTATTTGGAGGTTCGAGTAGCCCTACTCTACCAGCACCCCCGATGCCGCATAATAATGCCTATTCCAATGCCTCACCTCACCCCAGCTCCCTCACTTCCTCCGAACCACCACCTCAACAACGTCGCCTTGCTGAATTCGCCACTTTCTTGGGTGATATAAAACTCGCGATTTCTGTATGGGATGCGTTACGAAAGGACGGCCGTGGAGGATCTGTGTGTTTCATTATTTCTTGTTCTAGTTAATGGTCCTTGATTCCCGATCTATCAGGAAGTTCTCCCCCTTCTTCTGGCACCGTCCCCAATCTTAGCAGCTCATGCTACCTATGCCCTCTCCACCCTTCAGACATCGAATCCAGCTCCGTCAGCGCAGCTTCGTGCGCTGGTTTACGGAGTCCGCTGGGCAATGGGTGTCCGAGATTTAGAAAGTCTTGGAGGTGAGCGGTGGTTAGACATGGCAGCCGGCTCTGTGAGTAATCAGGCCCCCTTCTATTGCAGTATGTCTAACATAAGTTATATGCATAAGACAGAAGAGCCTCCTCCTGCGATACTACTGGCTCATGCCGCGCTTATTAGTGCTCGCAAAGGCGCTACGCGACGTGCTGCAATGTGGTATGTGTTTGCTGCTCATAGGCTAGAAAAATGTGGGATTGTGAGGCAATTAGTCATCGTCGCACAACCTCTTCCATTTATACCTCCCATTGCTAGAAACCTCTGACTGTGCATTTCCTCCGGAAGGCTTATGAGTTATATCGAGTCAAACCGCCAAAAAGCCTGTCCCCGTCGTTCGAGGATGCGGGAGTTCGAAAGGACGTTGATGGCTTTGACGCTATTTTACCCAATCTTGAATATTCCTTAGGTGTGTTGTAGACTTCATTTTGCATTGAAAATTGACACTATACATATACCATAGGACGTTTAATGTACACAAGTGGGGACACCGAGGGCGCCCTTCGATATTTTCTGGGTTTGTTGAAAGGATCTTCACTTCGAAGTCACCAAGAGCAGGATCTTGTAGAGACAGATGCCTTGTACATTGGCGATTTCAAAGTAGCCTTCGAGGTTTGGCCAATTAATAAATTGACTAAGTGGTCGCTGACAGCTGCGTAGCATATAAAGTCTACAATAGGGGAAAATGGCTTTCCCGCGGATCTCAAGCCTCCATTCTCATTCTCAAGCGCAGTTGAAACCAAAGTGCGATTTTCTCATCAGGGCGAACTTGATGTGGACAATGCGCGGTGGGAGGCTTTCGAAGCCACGTGGTCGCAATTTTGGAAATCTCGAGGCAGAGAAAGACTAGAGAATGGTGGAAAGGCGGTGGTTGGAGGTCAGTGCTTCGTGTTCTGATGGATCTTTCACTCATGCATACGTCATAGAGCGATGCTGGGTCGATGTGATGCTCAAAAATCCGTTCGATGTAGAAATCAATCTAGTTAATCTGACTGTCAATGTCGAGACCACAAAAGCGTCAAATGTTGAAATAGAGGTCATTGATAGCATTTTTCTCAAGCCAAAGGAGAGTCGGGTTGTGAGTATTCTATTGTTCTCTTTTTCAGATTACTCGTGTTCACCCTGATGATGTTGTCAGGTTCCCGTGTCTATCATCGCGCATCGGCCGGCTCTATTGCGCATAACTCACTTAAATTATTCGTTTCTTTCATTATTACCCGTTTCAGAGTCACTCGCTGTTCGTGGTCCTCGACTTCATCAGACAGCAGCTCAACGGCAGGGTGTAGTTTACGGTCCCAATACTGTTCTCTCTATGAATATCGAAGAAGGTGGAAGTCGTTTAGATTTATCGCTCTCGAGAACTGGCGGAGATCTTCGACGGCTCAACCTTGGATCAGGGGAATGCACAGAGCTGGCCCTCAATGTCCGGAACACAGGAAAGGGTAATATCGATGACATTTGGATCATGCATAGCTCTGGTGTGTGGCTTGACCTTCAAAATCAAGGTACAAGTCTCCTAAATTGTTCAGCTGAGAGGCACCGCTAATGGTTGCAGCGTAGAGTCACGTACCTCTATACCTGCCAGCACAGAAGTCTTACGGTCAGATAACTGTCTTGCAACCACTTCCCCTACATCCCTCCCTCTTGAATTGCTTCATGGTTCCTCCACATTAGCGCCCAATGAATCATTTAACATACGGTTAGTTCTTCACGCGGAACAAGCTGGAGCTCAAGAACTAGCTGTGCTGCTTGTATTTCGGGAGGTTCGCAGACTGTCTCAAAGGCTTGTGCTTTATTAACAATGCGTTATACAGTCCAGTCATCATGTCTTCGACTCGAGCCGATTGCATCACTTGTTTGATGTAGACTCTATCTTGGATGTTGGGGCTTTTGCCAAACCGAGTGCAGGTTCCTCAGTTTCATATATAGTGAACGTTGAGGTGACTTAGCCTTTGGTCATGTATTAAGTGTCTTATGAACATAATTTCTAGGTTGAGAATATCAGCGAGGCGTCTGACCTGAGAATCTGTCAGGTCACAACTGCTAGTGCAAATTGGTCTTGCTCAGCCATCGTCCCCCAGTCGCTGTTCGCCATCTCATTCCACTCTCATTTACACGATTCTCATATACTTGCTAGGATGCCCCTAACACAGCTTCCTCCACGACAAACCGGCCGAGTCCTGCTTCAAGCGAAGCGGTGGGATGAGGGTTCCGGGTCAACTGAGACCGAGAACTTTGTGATTCGCCAGCTTGGTGTTGTACTTGACGGACGCGAGATTGATGCATCAAACCCTCCCCCATTAGACGTGTTGTTCAGCCATATAACAGGAGTTTGTCATCTCTCTTTCCTCGAGTTGCTGAGCTCTGATCATTGCGTCCTAGTCCAAGGACATTGTTTCCGCATGCAGTTCCTCCAACACAAAACTGATAGAATCATCCCGGCGCCTTTTCATGCGTAACACGTTACTCGACCAGTACCATCAATTGTCACCTAGCACATTACCTCACATATTTCCACTTCGAAATCCACAAGCACTGGACGTCATTGTGTTTTGGGAAATACCTTCTGAACAACGACGAGGGTATGTTACTGTTCCAGGACTTCTCCTCGGGGCTTCTCATGCCCCACTGGACAAGGTCATACAGCAGACAGTGGCCGCCAAGGTGAAACGGACCATGTATGCGGAGACGACGAGAGAAAAAGGAGAAATTTTAGAGGCCATAAGGGTGTCTGAATGGAACGCCGAGATGGATCCGACAGTCGTACGCGTGATCTCGGAGCCTCGGATTGAGCATGACTTTTCGGAAGGGTATCTATCACTGTATATTTATCCCTTTATGTTACTGAGAGCCGAAGCAGGCACTGTTTTGTCCCAGTAACGTTCACGATTCGCAATTTTTCATTGACAAACCACATTCGATTTGTTCTTCGACTCCAATCTGTTGACTCCTTCCAGTCTTCAGAAGCGTAGGTCGTTCCCCATTTCATGTCCTCAATGTATTTGACGGTACTGTCGTAGACAATATCTACCCCCTAGTTATACCGGGCCTCTGACACGTCGGGGCGCGCTGGAACCCTTATCTGCTGTGGAAGTAAAAGCAAAAATGTGGATATCACGCCCTGGGATCTATGGTTTAAGTGGGTGGCGATTAGAGACGGAGGTTGGGCAAACTTCACCCGAGCCCTGGCGCACACGGTCATCCTTCAGTCAGGGTCCTCCTGCAGGCGAGGAGAGTATTGTAACTGTCGTACAACAACCATTTTGATATATTATCGTAACTAAAACTGATATGGCCAGATGTTGAAAAACGAAGCAAAAGTACATATGTCATTGAGTCTCTTTATTTGAGGTATGGCAGTGGTGCCGGAAGCCTTCATTCCCGAGCCCCTGCTTCACGATCTTTCTTCGCCTTTTCGGCGGCTTTCAGCCTGAGTTTCTTGACCTTGGCATTGAAGTACGTCTGTGGTAGAGACTACTGATCAGTTACACGTCGCATGCATCAAAGTTATACGCACTCCAAGAACGAACGATACCAAGTTGAAGAAAGGTACCCAAAGCTGCAGAACATGTCAGTATTGAAAGTAAGACAGACGCGTTGACAGACTTCTTGGGTTAAGTATTTCTGGGCAAAGACTGTTGCAATAGGGGATGTCATCCATGTTATCTGTGAAAAGAAAACCAGACATGTTACTCTCCAGGCTAACAGTCGTCACATGAATGCTTTACCCTCATAACGGCCATGAAGCCACCCTTGATAGTCTGCTTGACTTCATTCACAGACTTCGCGCCTCCGATTAGAGCCATGCAAGCCAAGTACACTGTAGACACATCATAATATTAGTTCTCGATGAGATACGGATTGCTGCGCGCAATGGCGACGCACCAGCAGCTTGAATCGGAGCGACGATGAGGTTACTCGCCAGGACCTGCGCGAGCTTGCGCCCTGCGAGTGTACTCTGCAGCCGTCCTACAAGGACGTGCCCGAGTGGCGCGGAGACGAAGAAGCCGTACGCCGCCATTTTGACCGCGCGCGAGTCGACCTTCATGGCGACGAGGGCATCGCTGAGGGCACCGGCTGACTTTGTGGGATGTGTGGGCACACTAGCGATATGTGAGGCAAGAATTTCCTGTACGAAGGACAGGATGCCTATTGGTGTGCGTGGGCTCTTAGTAAGGACATGAAGCCCATGTGACGTGCACAAACGGACCTGCTGTGATAGCTTTTGTGCGCAATGGGTGTGATGTGAGCTGTGCAGTGTAACGCTGCAAAACTGTGGCCTTTGTGGTGCTCATTTCAAGAGGTCTCAGTGATGGTTGCACGCTAGGCGTCCGGGTTCTTTGAGCCGGACACAGATGCAAGAAATAGTATGCATAAAAGCTAAAGATGAAACCGATTACAAGCTACTGAAAATTCTAAAGCGCATTGCCATATAAGTAATATAGTCTAGGTCTATCTTTTTGCCATGGTTTACTTCTTTACCCTTTGAAGAAAATATGTCAGTGATAGCGAGATGGGGGCGATTGAGCAACGTTACCAAGCCTTGACATAGTCAGCTAAAGAGACCATACAGATGGTCTGCCAGATACCCAAACCAATACGCGGTGTAACACCCCGGTATAGACCTTTTATGCCATTTTCTCGGTATACAAATGCGAGCGTATTGAAAACAGTTAGCTTCGCCGGCCGGTTGGCGTGCGAGACAGCCTGCTTAGACATGGATTGCATCTGGAGTGGGGTCAACAAAGCTTCTAGAGCGAGACGCTGTCAATATCTATACCTCAACACGGACGACTTCGATAGGCTGATTCCAGGTCGCAAGGGCGCCACCTGAAACCGGAGCAATGAATAACTAGTTGAAAGAAAACTCGATGAACCAACCAATTGCTGAACTGAGAATTTTGTCAAAGGCACTCAAGGTTTCGCCATGTCGCTTGCCGCGAGCTGAGCGAATCATGTCTTCGGCTAAACGAGCAAAACCCATCCTACATAATAACTTTTATACAACGACTTTTGAAGTAATGCTTGACAACGTACCTGGAACCCCAGTTGGTGCATTGACGGACGGCCACTGCGTTAACACCTTTGTTGATGCCCCTAATACCTTCTCGGCGGTATATGTCAGCGAATAGTGCCCAAGTAGATGGGGGTTTTACGCCCGCGGCAGCCTGCTTGTGACGTGTGATCTCAGCGGTTTTCATGGTTGTGCAGAAGCCTGGGGGAAGTATCAAGCGCGAGACCTAACAGTTCTTTTCTGACGCACCCATGGTGGCATACGCCTGGGTGACACCTCCAGCCATACCACCTAGTAATCCTGCTGTGCCGGCGTTGACTCCCATTTTTGTCACTGCCGTCTCAACCTCAGACGCGGTGAACAAAAGCACACCACCCTTTGTTGACGCTTCGATCCATGCCTGTACACCATTATGACGGGGAAGTATGTTGCCATGAGCAAGAGACGCACCCATGGTATGAGACCCTGGTAAAAACCAAGGACGCCGCCACGACTCCAGGTGGTGCGGATGGCCTGGAACATACTCTCGGAGCGGTTAGCTGCCATTTGGGTCTTCAGGACTTCCAACGGCTGGCCAAGAGTTGTGACCTGTGATAAAGTTAGCACAGACGGCATTTGGTCTACGTCCGACTAGACATGCCTCCTGCAGAGAACATCAGTATGAGGTGTGCACGGACTAGGGAAAACTACGCACAAACTACATGGAACAGGATTGTTGGTTTTCATCAATAAAGACAGCCAGGGACATTTTGAAATATCCATACCATGTTCATGATAGCACCTTTTTGGTCAAGATCAGCCTTACCCCATGGAATACGACGAGCCACGCACCGACGGCAATGTTAGACCAGTTTACGCCCTTTTGGCCAGGCTCTCTTTGGATGGGGGCCATGGTGGAGAGCGTGGTAGCAGGCAGGGATATATGAACCAGACACGACACGCCGGGAAATTTATACTTGAGGACCGGTTTGCAATGGGGATATCTGAAAGCTGAATGCCCTGGTTCCTTTAGGTTTTGGGCGCCTATCACGCGACTTTCTTTCCCGGTCTCTCCAGTGTAAAATGAGGCCTCGTTTATCCCAGTCAGACTTTGCTCGCTGTTTCCAACAGTGCACACAGTTCTTTTCGAGAGCCTGCAAGTCAACCCCAACGCTTTCTCAACGTTCAACTTTGTCAAGGCTTTTCTGAATCGCTTATGCAGCTTCCGCCCCATCAATTTCTTAAACGCGTTGGCTAGTGTGCCTAAGAGGCACAACTCAGTTTGCTGATGTATATATACAGCACGGTATGTAGGCTCTGGTAGCGCGTCTCACTATTGTGATTCCAATAATACGGTCAATCTCCATCACCTCAGACCACTGATTGCAAGGCGATGTCTAAGGGTCGCAGCTGCGATATTTGATGTAACACGTCGTTATGTGGTATTACAGGATCTTGTGGCGACCGCATTTGGCCCTACCCGGTGCTCGGTAAAGAAAATGGGAATTCGTCGTTCCATTGGGGCGTATTGTCGGATCCGCTTCTGGTAGGATGGACATTCTCGACGGGTTATTGCAGACTTCCAAGCTATCAGGCTGCAGGCTTCGTCATTCCACTACTATGTATCGATACAAGCATTTCTTCGAACCTCGCCGCTGTTCGATGTTCGGTCGCTAGATATTATAAGTTTTGAGTAGAACTCCAGGGCTTCCAGCAGTTGGTTGGTTTGGCTATTGCGAAGTTTAGCGGAGCATGGTGGCGTAATAGCGGGAGCATAAGTTAGTGTACGCCAGTTAGTCGGGAGCAAGTCGGCAGGTGTTCGTCATCCGATCCAAGGGCTCTCTTTGCCCACATCGACCTCTCTTCTGTCTAATATGCTCTTAAGAACTCTTCGCGCCAGTAAACTAGCCCATCGTACACCTCTCCCCCTCGCTCGCATTAGGTGGCAACGGTCATTTGCAACCCCCGCTGAAGACCCAAAGCCCGAGTCAGAGAAGCCTGCATCCAAGGGAAAGGAGAAGGAAGGGGCTCCTGCTGAGAGCGAGAACGAGCAGCTTCAGCTACCAAAGGCTCTCGAGGGCTTTTTCCAGCGTCATCGGCAACAAGTCAAGCAGCCGCGGCAGGAGCAGGATCAAGCTGAGGATGGCCAGCCTTCCCAAGGAAAACAGGAATCCGGAAAACAATCCCCGCCACCGCCACTAGGGGGCACTCCTGGCTCAAATATGGGCAATATATTCAACCTTATAGTTGTCGTGTCTTTCCTGGCAAGCATGTACACAGTTGGGCTACCTTCCGCCTCCTTTCCTCGCGAGATTACGTGGCAGGAATTCAAGACTGCCTTCCTTGACAAGGGTCTTGTCGACAAACTCA
The DNA here is from genome assembly GCA_003314545.1 of Ramaria sp. MG151. NCBI lineage: Eukaryota > Fungi > Basidiomycota > Agaricomycetes > Gomphales > Gomphaceae > Ramaria > Ramaria sp. MG151. The sequence goes on along the minus strand of QMFG01000233.1, from coordinate 23,872 downwards.
CTGTCGTGAACCGTAACAAAGTCCGTGTCAAGCTGCACACCAATGCGACAGGTGCAATGTACCCATCTTCTGAAGGAGGCAGCAACTATTGGTTCAGCATCGGTAGCGTCGAGGCATTCGAACGCAAGCTCGAGCAAGCACAACAAGACCTGGGTGTGCCCAGTCATGAACGCATACCTGTCGCGTACCATGACGAGATCTCTACAATAAATACACTGATGCATTTCGCACCGACGCTCCTCCTCACCGGTCTTCTACTCTACATGTCACGTCGGGCTGGAAGCTCTTCGGCTGCAGGGGGTATCTTCAACATTGGAAAAAGTCGTGCCAAATTGTTCAATCAGGAAACGGACGTGAAAATCAAGTTTACAGATGTCGCGGGCATGGACGAAGCCAAGGAGGAGATCATGGAGTTTGTTAAATTCCTTAAAGAGCCTGGCGTCTACGAAAAGCTAGGGGCTAAAATCCCTCGCGGTGCGATCTTGTCTGGTCCTCCAGGGACAGGTAAGACGCTACTTGCGAAGGCAACAGCTGGGGAAGCCTCCGTGCCATTCCTCTCCGTTTCTGGGTCTGAATTTGTGGAGATGTTCGTCGGTGTCGGTCCATCTCGCGTACGAGATCTGTTTGCTTCCGCGAAGAAACACGCACCTTGTATCATCTTTGTCGACGAGATTGATGCTATCGGTAAGTCTCGGGCGAAATCGGGCGGTTTCGGTGGGAATGACGAGCGTGAATCCACTCTTAACCAACTTCTTGTCGAGATGGATGGATTCGGAACCAATGAACATATTGTTGTCCTGGCGGGCACAAACAGGCCTGACGTCCTCGATCCGGCCCTTTTACGTCCTGGGCGATTCGATCGACACATTGCTGTGGATCGTCCCGACGTTTCTGGGCGAAATCAGATTTTCAAAGTCCACTTACGACCCCTCCGTCTCTCCACTCTGCTTCCTCCTCTCGACAATTTTGCTCAAAAGCTTGCCGTCCTCACACCCGGCTTTTCTGGAGCTGATATTGCCAATGTGTGCAATGAAGCAGCTCTACACGCTGCGCGACACGGACATGATCATGTCGAGGAGAAAGACTTTGAGAGTGCTATTGAGCGAGTGATTGCAGGGTTGGAACGCAAGAGTCGCGTTCTAAGCAAGGAAGAGAAGAAGACAGTTGCATACCATGAAGCTGGACATGCTGTGTGTGGGTGGTTTTTGGAACATGCAGACCCACTCCTTAAGGTCAGCATTATTCCCCGGGGTGTTGGCGCTTTAGGATACGCACAGGTGAGTCCTGCTTTCGATTTCTTATCCTGCGCAGGTAGTTGACTGTTACTTGAAGTACCTGCCGCCAGATCGTTACCTACTTTCGACGCCACAACTATTCGACCGGATATGTATGACTCTTGGTGGTCGTGTCTCTGAGGAGATTTTTTTCGGTCCAGATCAGATCACTACAGGGGCGCAGGACGACTTGCAGAAGATCACACGAATGGCTTTTGAAGCAGTGGCAAATTATGGTATGAACGCTATCGTTGGACCAGTGAGCTACGGTGGAGGCGAGGGTCAACGGGAGGCCTTCCAAAAGCCATTCAGTGAGAAGACTGGGGAGATGTTGGATGATGAAGTTCGCAAGATGATCAAGTACGTGGTCTCGCAAATGTAGCCTGTTCTTGTTTCGCTAAGCGATGATCCTTGCAGCCTTGCACACCGTCGAACAACAGAATTACTGACGGACAAGCGCTCTTCTGTCGAGAAGGTAGCAAAACGTTTATTAGAAAAAGAGATATTGACACGGTGGGTTCTGATGTCACTCGGTCAATCGCCCGCTCATACAGGATTTACTCATCGAATCTATTTCCAGGGAGGATATGATTTCATTGCTTGGAAAGCGGCCTTTTGTTGGTCGTTCGGACGAGATGGATAAATGGCTTGATGCCAATCCATCCACTGGAGAGAAGAGTGCCCTTCCTACTATCGAGAACGCGCCTCCGCTCCCAGTGGCGATACAGAAAGACCAAACAGAGTTATAGTCTTTGCTCCACGATGCACATGGATTAACTGGTAGACTCCACAGACAAGCAAGATTTAGCTTATACTGTATATGTATTAGAATATAATCATCACTCATTACATTCCTACTCCGCTTCTGGGAGTAAGACCTATTAAAGATGGGAAGAAACAAGCGACCAGGTTCTCTTCTGTCCGGTCTACCTGCCTCAGTCCTCGGTTCCATTTCTAGCGCAGTAGCGACTGCTGGAGATACTTCTGTCACTGGTACCAAACGCCCCGCAGATGCACCGTCGGCATCGAGGCCTGCCAAAAAGCAGAAGCTCGAAGGTTTATTAGGACCAGGCTGGGAAAAGTATGATGCCACTAATGTTGTCCCCTTTTACCAAAGGCAAAATGACGTCCCAGAGAGGCTGAAGAAATGTGAGCTTTGTGTCTGGCGTCCTTTCGCTGCGCATGGCTTTTATTCCCTGGTCACAGACTTTTACCAGCGAGAGCGCTATTTCTCACTATACGACCACGGATGCCTCCTAGACGAAGAAGGATGGTACAGTGTTACTCCAGAGGGTATAGCAGACGTCATTGCGGAGAAATGCAGATGTGGCACGGTTTTAGATGCTTTCTGTGGTGTGGGAGGTAATGCCATTGCGTTTGCGAAGACTTGTGAACGCGGTGCGTACTTGGGGGGGACTCGTTTAAGCTATCCATTGACGGCACTTGGATGGTTTTTTTTTTTTAACAGTAATTGCCATGGACACGTCCGAGACTCGTTTACGACTCGCGCGACATAACGCGGTCATATACGGCGTCCAAGACCGCATCGAATTTATTCTGGGGGACTACGTGTCCTTTGTGAATGCATACATCACGCTTCCCAAGCACTCGCGCACCGCCATAGATGTCGTCTTTCTGTCCCCTCCATGGGGAGGTATGGATTACACATCCTCACCCCATGAGCCAGAACCCAAAAGGGTGGAGAACAAGGACGCCGCATCGGACGATGATCTCAGCTACAGCTTAGAGCGAATCAAGCCGCTTCCTGGTGCAGAACTCTTCCACCTGACGAGACGCATCACACCACACATAGCGTACTACCTTCCCCGGCATATCAATTTACGGCAAGTATCGGACCTTCTTCCAGAGGCATCAGAGGCAGTTTGCCTAGAGGACGATAGCCAAGGGCGAAGGGTGGAAGGTGAAGAAAAGATAGAGGTTCAAGAAGCTTGGACGGGAAACAAGCTGAAGGCCGTTACATGTTACTTTGGTGGACTTGCAGAAGGACAAGAACATTTATTTCCCTCTTGACATACCAACCAAGGATGTCACAAAATTCTGAGTTGAATATTACCTTAAGGGGAAAATGCGATAGATATCTAGACATGTATCTTGCATGAACTCGCCTTATTTCAAATATGTTAGCTTAATCAAGAAAAAAATCATGATTTTGGTTAAGTGCAAATGGAAGGACATGAGGTGAGTATTGGATCAGCATTGTCAATGTAACTGCGGGCACAGCCATAGCGAGACAGGTCGAAGAGTAAGAAGGTTGAAGAGTGTGAAAAGAGGTCTAGTCGTCACAGCGGCCATACCGAGTCCGCCCAAGTAACGGAAGATGAGCGATTTCCCACAACGGGCATGGGGACACTGCCCGCTTCTTGGGAGTCCCATCAAGCTTTAGAGTCAGTGGCATGAGATGAAGTGAACTATTTCCTGAATCCTGTGAATTTTTTCCTCGGTAGGTAACTGTGAACTATGTCAGGGTAACATGGACGACGAGAGTTTTGAAGTCGAGCTGAAGACATACCCTGTAGAAGTGGTGTAGCCTCCTGCTTTCCTTGGCTAATCCCCTCGCTTTGGCCACTTTTTCCACAAATTTGAAATCAGCGGCAGCCTGAGGATCCACTTCGTCCGCCCTAGAATTTCGTTTCGTAGGCATGCGTTTCACAGCAGGTAGCCAGCTTGGGAGACACTCATCCCGCGGCTTATATGACCTCCAGTCGTCTTCGGTGCCCCAGTCATTTTTCGCAGAGGCCCAATCGTCCCAAGTATCGCCCTCGAGCTCCTCATCGTACTCGTCATCTTCCTCAACTTCGGATCCTTCAGCAGCCTTCGCCATGTCTTTGATCCAAAACTTCACGCGTTTCTTTGGGGGAACTTTTTCCCGTGCCCTGTCGTACTGTAATAGTTCATAGAGCCCTTCGTCCTTTCCCCAGTCATGACCCCAGCCATCCACCCGACTCGCCCCCCAATAATCTGAATTCCTCAAACCATCTTTATGAGCTTGCGACTTTTCATGTTTGATTGCCAAAGTAGCGTTGTAAATGTGCAACCCAGTGTGAGGAAAGGGCTTGCAAGATATACAAAACCAACGTCCCTCGTTGCCTGGCGATTTTTGAAAATCTTAAACCAAAAGGACCAGTGAGTATGTGTTCCGCAATGCAAGAAAGATACAGGGAAAATTACTGTCAGGATTTTCAAAGGGAGGCTGTGGTTCAGCGGCAGTGCCACCTGAGGAATTGGCTCGATTAGTTGGCAACTCTGTGGTCCTCGACATTCGCTTTCCTGTTGGGTATAAGTATGTACGGCTAACAAAGATGCTACAACGATGTCGGCAAGAGCAAGGGTGGCACCTGAAACAAAAAGTCGTACCCACACATTTCCTAACCTCTCCTTATATATATAGGTGATTTCAAACCCCGGCGTCCCTTAGGGGAGTTTAAAATTTAGTTGATTCATCTCAAACATTTTTCCACACTCTTCCATGAGGCAGAGATTTGTCCGATACAACCTTTCATCCTTCCTATAATAATAACATAATATCTTAAAAACTCATGAAGGCCCCGGCTGGGGGTCAACCCATGTCCCATTAGGCCATAAAGTAGCCGCCTGCGTAAAATCGCCACTGGTCTTGTCTTGCTGGAACTGATCGATATCTCAGCTACATATCTTAACATATGTGAACGATCGGCAACTTACTGCCAGTCGGAAGAAGTGCGGCACACTCGGATCCAAGGCGGCAAGGCTGAAATTGAGCGCATCGCTGGCAAATCGTTCAACGTCATCTATCAATAGTGAGAACCCGTTCCAACCGTCGGGATTGTGTGCGGGAATATCGTGCCACCGTACAATCTGGTTCTGAAGCGGTATGCTCGAGTTGTAATTGGTCGAATTTGTCAAGAAGAAGGGAAGCTGCGTGCCGGCGGGACCATCTCGTTGAAGCTGTTCAAGAAAAGTCGTTAGCTCGTATAGGTAGGTATATCTGATTTTCCAACTCGCCTGCGCTGCCGTCTGCAGAATCGAGTCAAATCCAAAAGCAGCAGCCCCGTTCAAGAACATGCCAAGAACGAATGCCTGGTAGATCGCGGAGAGGCGTGTTGGGAACGCAGTGAGTGGCATGAGAAGGATGGCTGCGAAGTAGTGGTGCAGCCTAAACTGAAGTCCGGGAAGTAATGCCAGGACAAGAATAATCAGCCCCACCACGATGTAACCTGCCAGATAGTAGGGCAGCCAGCCAGTCTTGCGGATGACCCGCAACTGGTTGATAATGATCACCGCAAGAACAACAACTATAACTATAAGCGCAGCGACAGCCCCAGGACGATGAGCAATGTCCGAGGCGAGGAGTCGATCAATAGGAATCTTGTTCGTCAAGATATTGTAAAGAACACCTTAAGATAGCATTAGGACTCCTTGACGAGATATGGAATATATTCGGACCATACCTGGCCAAAAGGCTCCAAGATACCAAACAGCACGCTCCAGGGGCATTTGGGAGAAAAAGGGAAGGACATGGCGAAATGCCAACTCCCAGAATGCGTGGCAAAAGAACAATGCTGGAAGGAATGTCTTGAAGGCATCAGAGACGGATGGCGGAGCGCCGACTGGTTGGGAGAAAAAGATGATGTGCCAATAGCCCATGCATACCAAACACCAGTATAGAACGATCGGTTTGGGTCGAAGAATTAAAAAGATGACGCATGAGCAAAGGATGTTAAAGGCAAGTGCCCAATTTCGAAGATCAGAGCATTGGCCTAGAGAGGTCGTTGAGTTGAAACTAAATGAGAGGGGGAAAAAGGATGGAAACGCGGTGGAGGTGAGGCCGTGAGCTGTGGACGACTGAAAGGGTCCCTGCGTTCCAATTAATGATAGTGAAGCACATCCACCAGTGCTGTCGTCGATGAGGCCTCTAGTGAAGTCCGGTCAGTTTACACTTGCAAAGTAGGTGCTAAGGAAGATAGTTACGCATGGACCGCCGCTGCGCAGATAAAACTATCTCCACGATAAGCGCCGGGGAATGAAGCATTGCCGGAGCTACCGCCTCCTACAACTAAAGGTACGAAATCGACCATTTCTGCACCCACTGCTCTAGGATTCAGCAGTATCACAGGAGTGCACTGGGATGGACACCTAAAATCGAAAGTGACGTTGGTGAACGGAGCACAACTTCCGCCGTCGAGCCCGCAACCGTCGTTCGGCAACCAGTAAGTCGAGGTGCACGTTACAAACGAATCGGCGGGGATAGTGAACCATTGAGCACGAGCGAGGAAAGACAATGCGACTATGTAGCCGGCTCCGAAGAGTAGCATTAGCCACGTGCGAGCAAGCAGTTTTGTTTTACGGATGAACCACGATTCTATTGGGACAGAGACATGTTCGGAATGCCCCAAAGTCATATAGAGCGGGCGGAAGGTAAAGTTGAGAAATGGCTTGGGTGCTGGGGTCCATGTTAATACGATATGGTATGTGTGGGCTGGGTAACAGACTTACGAGGGAGAGGGATGGGAGGATTTGGTCCCCGTGCGTACAGCAGCGCTCGAGAGACTCGACGATGTGCGACTGGAAAGCGACTCTTTGCCCCGTCCAGCATGCGAGTGTGCCATGGAGTACCCAGCATGCTACCCGCAGCAGCCTCGACCTCGAAATTATTTTTTTGGGAGACGACACCCGGCTGTGAGCCAAGCGTGTCCAGCTGCGACGACTGTGAGCTAGGCATAGGAGTAGAGGCGCGAGGCTCGTTGTCAACAACGGACTCCATGGCCTGTGAATCGAGATTGCGGTTATCCGCTGGCTAAGTGGCTATGTTTGGATCAAGGCATTTATCTTTGGGTTCGCGATCTCAGCTGCGCATGGGTCGGCTTGACGTCTGCGAAGTGGGTTATGTAAACAGAATATAACATTATGCGATTGGCTACTCCAGTCCTCCTTCTCGTGAATGTCTTGCCATTCTGCAAAACCTCGGAGTGGTGTCTCTCCACAGAAGCTCACAGCTACCTCTTGATCAGATTATTCAGAGCAGAATCGACAAAGCAGCTGCAGATATACCTGAGCCAAGAATGACAGCATTTCGGTTCCAACATTGAGCCCATTATATTGCTCCACTGGCCACGCGCCTGGGATCGAGCCTTTCCACCTGAGCTAAGCTAGTCCTTTGTCCGGAGCGTTTGGGCCGCTGCGCCAGCCTTGGTGAAATTCGCCCTAAGCTCAGCACATCTTTGAAGGCCTTTGCACCACTCGCAGTTGTCTCCACTATAGTCCATTCAAACATCAGAAAACCGTACAGCTATGATGGTTCAAAGACCGTGGAGGTATTCGCTAGAGTGCCATAGATGAGCGGCGACACATGGCGGGAACTTACCTATAGGAACTTGCCATGAACCAAGCTACGCCCGTGTTTCGTACGAGCTAGAGGTCCCTACAACTGCTACTATCTGAACAAAGTCATAATCTGGAGAGGGAGGGATGGCTCACGAGTTAATCCACGAATATCCGATCACTAGAACGACTCTAGCCTATGGATGTGTCTCAACTGGAATGAATTCACCAAGAATCGATGTAGATATATATGATTGTTAGGTGATATTATCTTATTCACGTGAAGAAATGCTGGGACATCCCCACCATGTTGGCCACAATACTGGATTTTCACTTCCATTCCTTACACTTGTTTAGATATGTATAGTCATCTATGTTATTCGGTAGAATACCTCTACCTACAAATCTACAAACCCGTCGGACACAGCGCTATGGGTCGTGCAAAAGATTTATCATGGTTGGATGTGGGGTCTAAGACCGAAAAATCGTAGACAATCATATATTCCGTGAGTAGATTTGACTCGCGGTGCATTGCTTGGGCCCTGGCACGAGTCAAGTCGATCGTTTCTACCTTATGAAGATCTCTGCATGATGAAGGTTTATTGAAATCCAAACGAGTGCAAGCTTGTGGGAGCAGTCTCGAGACGGCTAAAATAAAACAGCCGAAATAGGAGAGAATCGCAGTAGAAGATGCGAACTGAAATTAAGTCAACTAAATCTGAAGTCCATATATTTGAGACAGGCACACTATATTCAGGAATTTAACTTTGAAAAACCTCGCGGCCGGCGGAACTTGTCTTTAGAAATATGGTTAACAGTCCTTTTTCTTACCAACGCCCCTGGCTCATCCACCTAGCATCACGGGAGCCATAAAGTGGACTTGCGCGGGAAATAGAGGTGGGACTGTTATGTTTGACATACAACAGAAAGTGGCTACTATGAATTTGAACGGCGAAGATCCTACGAGCAAGGAGCTTGGTCGCGACTGCTTTTTAGCTTAGCAACAAACTTGGCAACTCTCATGATCTGCAGTGACGTCAATGATCCAATCGTAATAAAAGTTTCGAGTAACTGTTTATGTCTCAGAGTTCGAGGTCTTGTCGTGTTTCTCTCCTTTCCCTACTGGTTCCACTTACGAGATATTGTTTATATCTGACTATCCTCGCTACCTGCAACAACTTGCATTCGAGCCCCGTTGTGATATCTACATCTAGTGATCACAGCCGTATTCTCGGATTATCGTGGTCATTTTCCACAAGGTGTATATTCCTGGATATATGCTGCTGTCCATGTTCACTTGGCGAGCACCCCCACTGTAGGGTACACAAAAACAATTTTGAAGAAGGATATCAGCAATAATGTTATTGAAGACTCACCGTAATCATAGTAGAGTTTGGCTTGAATAATCTCGTCTCCAGCTGTAAAGTTAACGTTTCTGGCATACCGCCTCTCTCCGTTGATTTCTTTGAATCCCCAGATCTGACCGCTCGGGTGTCAGTCTTGGGTTAGAATGAGATACGTGCAATAATGCCCCACCTGTTCCGCAGTCCATTCACGTCCAGACTTAGCCGTGTCGCTAATGACATACGAATTGATTGCAAGATGCTCCACTGTGTCTGGAAGCCAGCCCTCCTTCAGGAACTCATTATCGATCTCGTCAACCTTGAGCCTTCGAGTCTTGCCAACTGTCGTATACACACATGAAGTGTTCCGTCAAAGCTGGACACCGTAACGAAGGCACGTACTACAGGGACCAAATATTTTATCCTCATGAGCGTGCTCATTCCAATCCAGTATGCGATTCTCCTGCGTTCCCTCGATGCCACCCGTGAGGGTCTGCCTGATATCGATGGATTCGAAGCCATCCTCGTTTTTATAATGGTTGATGTGAAGTGTGATGGTCGCGAGACTGATCACCCGACGCGTCCACCAGCCCACGCCCTGCAGCTCGAGGATTCTATCCGTTGAATCGCTGAGGGTCTTGTTCTATCGCAGAAGAACAATTCACGAGGGTGCCCGTAATGAGCATATGTGTGGGTCTTACCATGACGAAGGTGCCAGTGATGTCTGTCGTGTTCATTTCTGGAGGTGCAGCCATGGTGGTTATGGAACGACCGTGGCAAGCTTGCTGTATGGTTCCTGAACCCCCAGATAAACCCAATTGATTCCGACATTGTAACTATGGGGGATCACGGTAAGCAGTCTTCCTGAACTTCCATGCCAAGTCCCCCCGGCAGTTCCCGGAGCCGAGGGTATATGCCGCGGATTTACTTGCACTGATTTCCTGTATCACATGTGGCTTATACCAACACTATTTTTCTAATATAGTGGAAGGAACCGGACTAGCTCTGTCTCTACCTCCCGACTCGGAGACGCAAGCTTTTGCAAGCGGAAGCTGGTATAACAAAATGAGACCAGACATTATATACACGATTCGAAACTGGTTGCTCGAAATCTCGAGAGCTAGTCCTCCCTGCTCCATTCCAAGCACCGCTACTGCGTATCAAGTAATAACGCCACACTTACCTTTTCCGGCCATAAGCCCTACTAGCTGCGCCGGGGCCGAAGGCCGCCACAGCAACCGCAGGGGTGGATTATCGCTGCGCTCAGCCTCAGTGCAAGAAAGTGAATCCTCACTACACTCGCCTTTGAGGCAAGGAGGAAAGTCAGGATTCCACTTAGTCTTTTTGAAACCACATAGTTACTCCTTCCACTCCTTTATTCTCTTTACCTTCATTGCTGCATTACTTCTCAACACCCATCCTTGCCTCCATCTATACACACGGTTTCTACATCAATTCATACATTAAAATCTATTTATCTTTGTCTTCTGTTCATCAATTCTATCATATCTAACCAAAATAAAAATAATAAAAAGACTCACTCAATCAGGCCCTGAGCATTATATACAATGTTCATGCTTTTTCTACCTTCCTTAAGCAGAACTTCACTTTGCTCCAATTCCTCCCTCATAACACACCAACATGAAACCATCCATGCCCAAAGACAGGATATTGAGGTCTAACCTTACTGTTCCTGGTGACTACCCTTGGGACTTGTTGATAGTCATTGCAAATGCTAATTGTACAGAAAACTGATGATAATGCAACTCAAATGGTAGCTACTCAGAAGATGGTGTTAGAGTAATCTGAGGGATGAATACTGACTATCCTGTGCATGGTCCAGTGATGATCTTCACTGTTAAGAGCTGAACTAATATAGAAGACTGAATTATAAGTGACCAAAGGTCTGAGGTCTGATAGCAAGGTGGGCCAAGGTTTGGTGGTCCAGATCAGTTGGGACTTGGAGTCAACTTATATGCAGTGCCAGCTCAGCATCCTGTCCCTGTATTTCAGATGGGCTCAAGGTCACCCAAGGTTCAGGTACTGTAAGGGGAACTCTCATACCACAGGTGTTAGCTAGGGCTATGTCAGAGATGAATTATAAGTGATAAGAGTTGTAGATGAATGTATGGTTAGTTAAACAATCAGAGATGTTACTAGTAGTAATGAAATGATGTTCAAAAGTGAATTGGAGTCCTACAGTAAAGTGAATGTCCTTTGGAATGTTTGCAAAAGGATGCATAGTTCCAAAGAGAGAGATGTTCCAAAGGATTCTATCTTATGAGAATGGATTTTGCAAGTGTTAAATAATTGGGAGTGGAATAGCAGGGAGGAAATAAAGAATTTTAAACTGTAGACAAAGATATCTACCAAACCAATTAGTTACTCTGCTAAAAAACTAAACAGCAATTAGACTCACCACCTCAGTGATACAAAACACTGAGGGGTTTTCCTATGCTTGCCCATGCTACTATACAGTTTGGTCATCCTGACCATGAACTATTAATACATAGCTAGCTAAATAAAATAGCCTAGCTCCTGTAAACTTGTCCATAGGCTCATTGAAAAAACAATATAAAACTATGAGCCACAAATTGAAAACAAGAGAGTGAGATTGACTTATGGAATTCAGCATAAATTACCTTCTCCTCATACCCAGCACTTAAGCACCTGTCCAGATATCTCAGGAGGTAGGTATATGTGCCTCCCATTAATTTCACAACAGCAAGTCCATGTCAACAACAGTCAACGATGTTACATTGTTTTGAAGGATATTTAAACTAATATGAACAAGGTTTGAGTACTCACTCAAAAGTGTAGTTGTTCAGAGACTTTTGTTCAAGGCAGTTAGTTCACAACAAGTTGACAGGTTTGAGTAAAGCAAACAAGTAGATGTACAATAAATGAACTAGGGAACATACATGCAAATGTACTACCTATTGTCACAATTATAGTATGGTCCACTCACCATTACCTTCACTTCTCCAAAAACATATCTTCCAAAGGCTTCACTTCAAATCCAAACTGCTGTCATGATGACTAGATCATTCACATGTGACATCACCACCATCCATCAGATTCTTTCAATCTGTCAGGGGACAACCTACTTTCACCCGGTCCTCCATCTCCAAGGCCCCTACACATGCAAAACACAAGTCCGAGGCGCGGGAACCTTGGTCCGAAGCCTCGGGTCCTTGACCCGAAGCCTCCAAGCATGAACCCGAAGTCTCGGGCCTCTAGTCCGAAACCTCGGACCACCCGAGACCTCAGCCAACCTCGAGGTGGAACTCGAATAGTCGATCCGAACCTTCGGCCCGACATCCGACCTTCGTCAGGGTCGAAGTGCCTTATGGGGATAGAAGTCGGGCAGGGTTGACAGCGCGTAGGAGCGCCCCTGGTTGGGCGTTAAGTAGTCGTATATAGTTTCTTCACTAGTAGCGGGGATCCCTAGACTTTTCTCTTTGGTTTTCCCCTCTACTAGGTGAGAGTTCCTTCACTGTATATTCTTATACATATATATATCTCTTTGGTTTTCCCCTCTACTAGGTACCTACGGGCGCTAGGAGGGTTGCCCTTACACTGCATTCCTCAGGTCAATCTCATTCCCTTCATCTGAATTTATAACCATCCTTTAGATACTTCTCTTATAAGTATATGGACCAAGTTTTATTAGCTAGAGTCGTCTAGTTACTTAGTTATGTAGTTAAGTATAGTTCCCGGTCAGGGATGACCAGAAACTATACAGCTGCACCGGCAGCCGTAGACAAACCCCTCAGTGTGTTCTATTACTGAGGTGGTGAGTCTAACATTTGTTTACCTTGTAGAAGAGTAGCTAACTGGTTAGTAGATATCTCTGTCTGCAGGTAGTTATTTAATATTATAGTGTGTTCTATCACTGAGGTGATATCTCTGTCTGCAGTATCAAACTTTAAATATTTCTCCTATCTACAACAATCCAATAGCAACAACAAAACCATCCAACACTTCGTCACCCATAACACCTTGAATCATCCTAGCAACATCACAAGGACCCAACCAAGAAATCAGATTCTATTATTAGCCTTTCCTCAGAAAAGAAGCACCTACACTATCCCCATCACTATCCCCATCTATTTCTAGGAACTCAATAGGAGGGTCGATTCTATGCATCTAAAAGCTTATGGTGACAACACATACGATTCAACATGTGGACGCGTTCATCCCCGTCACTCAGGGCTGTCGTTTAAAGAGGTGAAACAAGGGTTCGTTTACCTGAAATGACATATGGTTCGGAAACAACTTTCAGGGTTTGTTTCTAGTTCGTTAAACCCTTCTCCCATTCACAATCTTCATCCCACTCTTGTTCTCTATTCATTATGGTCACTAACTAGCATACATGTACTTTAACTACTTTTCCGATCCTTAATGGACTACTCCCCATTCGCCTTTGCCTCCAAACATCCCAGTATATAAGTAGCACATTCGCATGTATGTTCTTTAGTTCAATTATTGCACGTCTACTTGATTAATCTGCTTGACTTAACAATTCGTCGTGAACAATCAAAAAGAGCAACTTCATTTTGAAGTAAGTCCTATAAAACTTATCACTTTGGATTTGATTATACTTTGAAAGAATGTAATCATAGTGGGTGTGATCGGCATGAACCATACGGTTCATCCGATCCACGAGATAGAATCCTTTCGGAATATCTATCTCTTCGGAATCATGCACTTCTTCACAAACATTCCGAAAGCCCTTTGCTTTTACTGTAGGATTGCCTTTCATTTTTGAACACCATCCTCTTTATGTAGAAACATATTCCAATGTTATTGCTAACAATACATTTGTCCATAACATTTATCTTTGATAATTGAATTCTGACAGTTGTGAACTACCTTGAACAAAAGTCTTTGGACAACTACACCTTTGAGTGAGTACTCAAACCTTGCCTATTGCCAGAATTGAATTATTAATGATAAGAGTTATAGATAAATGTGTGGTTAGTGTTATCAATTGAAAATGTTGCTAATAATAGTTGGATGATATTCAAAGGTGAATAGAAATCCTACAGTAAAAGTGAGTGGCCTTTGGAATGTTTGTGAAAAGATGCATAGTTCTGAAAATATGCATAGTTCTGAAGAGATAGATGTTCTAAAGGAATTCTATCTTGTGAATTGAATAAACTTTGCAGTCCATGTTGACCACAGTCCATAATGTCACATTCTTTCAAAGTGTGTTTGAACTAATATAAATGCAATTGGAGTACTCACTTGAAGGTGTGCTCGTGCTTTGGTTGATTTGGGGCATTCACGAACTATATGGCCGCTCTTGCCACACAACAGGCAGAGTTGGTTGTCAAGGTGTCATTGCCGTTCTTGTTGAGTGATTTTGCCATCTTTTCTGAGCTTATCTGTGAGATCCGGCTTCTTAGACTGGGTTGCATTTGGGTTGGATGTTCCCTTCTCTTTAGATGCCGGAGCATTGTTAGTAGCCTTCTGCTCAGAATTGCTTTGCGGCTTCTTGCTCTAGCCTTGGTTTTAGGAGCAGGGCCTTGCTCCCTGGATATTTCTGACTTGCGTTCCCAGTAATGCTGATCAATTTTTTATATGAGGTCCTGGAGTCCATCCAGTGTTGCAGGCTTGTCGAAATGTATCATTTCGTCCTTGATGCACTTCGGGAGGGCCAGGTAGGCCTTCCGGAGTAGCGCCTGGTTGTTGTAATCAAGGAGTGAAGAGAGCTGGTAGAATTTGATGAAGAATTTCAATGTCTTATGATTATCTTTCATGATGAGCTGTTCCAGTTCAACTTTGGCATCCATGACTGTGTCGTAGGGACCGAAGTTGATCATTAGTTCATCAATGAATCCATCATAATCCAAGAGCCATGGCAGGTCATTTGCTGTGTCATTGATTAAGTATGGCTCGAAGTAGTCGAGAGCCATGCCTTTCAGGAACATCAGGGTGTATGTGACCTTAGCCTGATCAGATGTAAAAACTTTTTGTTTAGCACAAAAATTCAGTTTACATTGAAGGAGGAAGCTACGTAGTTTTTTTAGGTCAGTGTCACGATCACAATTTGGACATTACATTCATATCGTCCTCATTCCGAACAAATCCTTCCAAAGCATTTCATCTGAAGTCCGAAGCAACATACCCACATTCCCATCAATTTTATCCAACAACTCTTTTATCTATCATTTCGACTCAAACACTCCATCTAGTGAAACAATCCCTGTGAAACAATCATTGGTCAGGTCCAATCATATTCTTTTTTTAGAAAAGAACCACCCTGACTATCCCATCACTATCCCCATCTTTCACCATAAAAATTATGGATTGAGTTATTCATATTCACTCAAAGCTTGCGATGACAAGCCATATCATCAGACTTGATTATATGAACATTCTAGACTCTCATAATGACTCTCCAGTTTCAGGAGCTGGTAATAGTCTATTATCCCTTTTCTTCATTCACAATTTTCCTTCCATCATTGTTCTTTGTTTTCTATGGCCTTTAATTAGTATACATGTACTTTGGCTATTTTCTGATCCTCATGGACTCATTCCCATTCGCCTTCTATTCCGAATCCTTCGGTATATAGCTAAACAATCTGCATGTATGTTCCCTAGTTCAATTATTGTATGTCAACTTGATTCTTATACTCACACTTGCCAACTTGTCCTCAACTCACCTTAAACAACAACTTTATATTTAAGTAAGCACTCCAATTCCACTTTTATTAGTTAAATCCACTTCTAGGAATGTAAGATCATTGGCTATGATCAACATGGGCTGCCAAGTTCATTCGATCTATGAGATAGAATCCTTTCGGAACATCTATCTCTTCGGAACTATGCATTTCATTCACAAACGTTCCGAAAGCCATTCACTTTTACTGTAGGATTTCTATTCATGTTCAAAAACCATTCTATCATCATTAGGAATATTTCCGAACAGATTCACTAACACAATATTCATCTATATCTTTTATCACTGATATTTGAATTCTGACAGTCAGATCCATTGAACAAATCTGATTGCTGGATTTTTGTCTTAGGGCCGTTGTCTTTTCCTGAATTCATAGAATTAGCAAGTTTGGCGATGGCCTTTGACAGCTGTTTGGCTATGTTTTCTTCTTCTTCAGGTTCTGGGAATGGGATGGGGTTGGTGCTGGGTTGGTTGCCAGGGTTTGATGCATTGTCAGATGGATCATCAGGGTTGGGGTCAGGGTCAGGGTTGGGGTCATAGTTAGGGTCAGGGCCATTGACCAGGGGTCTGGGCATCTGGTTTTCTTTCAACTGCGAGATTGTTGATTGTTGGGAACCTTCTGCTGGATGTAGGTAATGATGATGGAAAGGGGGGGTTTGTGGTTGGGGGTGTGCTTCTAGCTCTATAAGCCAGTTGTGGGGGTTGCCCGTAAGTGTGGGTTCCAGGTGGTGGATCGGGTGATGACTATATTGAACTACTGAGTCTAGTAGTTCTGATATACTGTTAAATAGTGTGTTGTTACTGATGTTGAATGACTATCTGGGAATGGTGAAAATGTTTCCAGGACATGTCACTTAGTGTTGAATGAGGTTCCAGAAGTTTCCAGTAGACTTCCAGCTGGGTCAGAGGGACTTGGCTTCAACTTGTGTGTTGTGCTGACTCAGCATTCTGTCCCTGTATTTTGGAAAGCCAAGTATCTGGAAGGTATGGGTGAGCCGTGGCTTGTCATGGGTTGTAGCATAGAGAGGGAGAGAGTAGAGAACGAGGTGTATTAAGTCCATATCAGAACTGAGGAATATACAAGAGAATTATGGGCCTATATACTAAGAGTCTCAGGGACTGGGTCCAGGGATGTTCAATGTAAGTGAAATATGTTTCATAACTATCAAAGAAGATTTCTAAAACATAGGAACAAGGGGGTTAAAATGGGATGACAAGGGAAGTGGAAATAACAGGTAACATGGTTTTCTGGGTGGACCCAGAGATCCAGAGATCGAAGTGGTCCAGAGATCAACCTAAGAGATCTGGAGATCTGGAGATCAGCTGGATACGTGACTGTGACAAAAGATTGTTGTTCAAGGTAGTTCAAGATGAATTGGCAGGTTTTAGACATACAATAATTGAACTAGGGAATATACATGTGAATGCTCTACCTATATATTGAATGGTTTGGAAGAAAGAGTGAATGGGAAGGAGTCCATGAGGGTTGGAAAATAGGTAAGGTACATGTATGCTAATTAAAGGCTATAGAAAACAAAGAACAAGGGAGGTAGGAAAATTGTGAATGAGAAAAAAGATTAATGGACCAACAACAACTTCTGAAACATGTTTCTGAATTGCATGGCTCTTTGGGTAGAGATAACCATGTACAAATCCTTCAGAGGGTGATCTTGGGTACCTGAGATTCAGGGACCATATAGTCTAATAGTATGGGATGTCATTGCAAGCTTTGAGAGAATAGAGTTGACTTGATCAATGAGTTCATTGAGAAAGATGGGGATAGTGATGGGGATAGTCAGGGTGCTTCTTATTTGGAAAAGATTATGATTGGACCTGGTGACTGATTGTCTCACTAAACACCAAATGTAGTCATTCAGAGACCACATTGGATGACTGGATCAATAAGTGCAAAGGATTTGGTCAAGGTGAGGGTAATTCAGATTCCAAACAAGGACAAGTGTTTGGAAGTAAGATGATAATGGTGAACAGCCCAAAATCTAATGATGACACCTATATTAACTTAAACACATTTTGAAACAATGTGATACTACTGGCTGTAGTTGACATGGACTGTGAAGTCCATGTGACCCATGAGATAGAATTCCTTTGGAACATCTATCTCTTTGGAACTATGCATCTTTTTGCAAACATGAGTAGGGTTAGTAGTATCAATTGGAAATGTTACTAATAGTAATGGAATGATATTCAAAAGTAAACAGAAGTCCTACAGTAAAATTGAATGGCTTTTGGAATGTTTGCAAATGGATGCATAGTTCTGAAGAGATAGATATTCTGCAAGGATTCTATTTTGTGGATCGAATGAACTTTGCAGTCCATGTCAACCACAGCCAATGGTCTCACATTCTTTTGAAGTGTGTTTTAAACTAATATAAACAATGTTAGAGTACTCACTCAAAGGTGTGGTTATTGAGAAGTTGTTGTTCAAGGTAGTTCTGTCAGGATCCAAATAATAGCAACAAATGTTGTGGATGAATGTTGGGTTAGTAAATGTGTTCGGAAACATTCCTAATGGTGATAGAATGGTTTTGGGAAGAGAATGGAAATCCTACAGTAAAAGCGAATGACTTCCGGAACGTCTGCGAATGAAGTGCATAGTTCCGAAGAGACAAAGGTTCCGAAAGGATTCTATCTCGTGAATCGAATGAACTTCGCAGTTCATGTCGATCACAGCCAATGATCTTACATTCCTTGAAGTGGATTTAACTGATAAAAGTTGGATTGAAAGGCTTACTCAAAAATATACAGTTGTTGGTAAAGTTGAGTTTGGAGCGAGTTTGACAAGTAGGAGTGGAAAATCAAGGTGACATACAATAATTGAACTAGGGAATGTACATGCGAATGTGCTAGCTTATATACTGAACCATTCGGAAGACAGAGCGAATGGGAATGAGTCCGTGATGGTTAGGAAGTAGCCAAGGTACATGTATACTAATTAAAGGCCATAGGAAACAAAGAACAAGGGTGGTAGGAAAATTGTGAATGAAGAAAAAGATTAACGGACCCATAATAACTCTTGAAACATGTTTCCGAATCGCATGGCTCTTCGGGTAGAACTAACCGTCCCTAAATCCTTCGGATGGTTATCCTGAGGGTCTAGAACATTCATACCATAGAACATAATGATATGGAATGTCATCGCAAGCTTCCACACAATAGAAAAAACTCAATCAATGAGTTCATTGGAAAAGATGGGGATAGTGATGGGGATAGTCAGGGTGCTTCTTTTCCAGAAAAGATTATGATCGGACCTGATTATTGATTGTTTCACTAAACACTTCATGGAGGGTTTCCTGAACTGGATTGGGTGACCGGATCAAATGTATGTGAACATTGATGCAAGGGTGATTCGGAATTCGGAAGATCCATTCGGAAGGATTGGTTCGGAAGGACAATGATGTAGATGAGGTTGTCATATTGTGATCGTGACAAGTTCATGACAAGTTGGCAAGTTTGAGTAAAGCAAACAAGTAGATGTACAGTAATTGAACTAGAGAGTATACATGCAAATGTGGTACCTATATACTAAATGGTTCAGAAGAGGGAGTGAATGAGAAAGAGTCCATAAGGGTCAGAAAGTAGTTAAGGTACAAGTATGCTAATTAAAGGCCATAGAAATCAAAGAACAAGGTGTCAGAATCCAAATATCAGTGATAAAAGTTGTATATGAGTGAGGTGTTAGTGATTCTGTTCGGAAATGTTTCTAATGATAGTAGAATGGTATTCGAAAGTGAAGATAAATCCTACAGTAAAAGTGAATGACTTTCGGAACGTTTGCGAACAGAATGCATAATTCCGAAGAGATAGAGGTTCCAAAAGGATTCTATCTCATAGATCGAATGAACTTCACAGTTCATGTCGATCACAGTCAATGATTTCACATTCTTGAAGTGGGTTAAACCAATAAAAGTAGAATTGGAGTGCTTACTCAAATATGAAGTTGTTGTTCAAGGTGAGTTTAGGACGAGTTGGAAAGTGTGAGTAGAAAGATCAAGTTGACATACAATAATTGAACTAGGGAATATACATGTGAATGCTCTACCTATATACCGAACAGTTCGGAAGGGAGGGCAAATGGGAAGTAGTCCATGGGGATTGGAAAGTAGCCAAGGTACATGTACACTAATTAATGACCATAGGAATAGAAGAACAAGGGAGGTGTCACGATCACAGTCTGGACATTCATTTCACACTATCTTCGTTCTGAAGCGATATTTCCGAAGCATTTCGTCCGAAGCCCGAAGCATCATCCCCACACTTCTATCACTTTCACCCCACAACTCTTTGCCTATCACTTCGCCTCAAATACGTCATCTATTGAAACAATCCTGGTGAAACAATCAGTGGTCAGGTCCCATCATATTCTTTTTTTAGAAAAGAAGCACCTGGACTATCCCCATCACTATCCCCATCTTTCACCATGAAAATATGGATTGAGTTATTCATATTCACTCAAAGCTTGCGATGACTTGCCATATCATCAGGCTTATTGATATGAACGTTCTAGACCCTCATAATGGCTCTCCGAAGGATTTAGGGATGGTTAGTGCTACCCGAAGAGCCATGCGATTCGGAAACATGTTTCAAGAGTTATTATGGGTCCGTTAATCTTTTTCTTCATTCACAATTTTCCTACCACCCTTGTTCTTTGTTTCCTATGGCCTTTAATTAATATACATGTACCTTGACTACTTCCTAACCATCACGGACTCATTCCCATTCGCTCTTTCTTCCGAATGGTTCAGTATATAAGCTAGCACATTCGCATGTACATTCCTTAGTTCAATTATCATATGTCAACTTGATTTTCTCCCTACACTTGCCAAACTCGCTCCCAACTCAACTTCACCAACAACTGTATAATTTTTGAGTAAGCCCTTCAATTCAACTTTTATTAGTTAAATCCACTTTAAGGAATGTAAGACTATTGGCTGTGATCGACATGAACTGCAAAGTTCATTCGATTCATGAGATAGAATCCTTTCGGAACCTCTATCTCTTCGGAACTATGCACTTCATTCGCAGATGTTCCGAAAGTCATTCGCTTTTACTGTAGGATTTTCATTTGCTTTCCAAAACCACCCTATTACTATTTGGGATGTTTCCGAACACTTTTACTAACCCACAACATCTATTGCAATTATTTGGATTCTGACAGGAGGTAGTAAAATTGTGATTGATAGAAAAGATTAACGGACCATCAATAGCTCTTGAAACATGTTTCCGAATTGCATGGCTCATCAGGTAGGAATAGCCATGTGCAAATCCTTCGGAAGGTGATCCTGTGAGTCTAGAACATTCATATTATAAAGTCTGATGATAGGGAATGTCATCGCAAGCTTCAATAGAATGGGAATAACTCGATCAATGGGTTCATTGGAAAAGATGGGGATAGTGATGGGGATAGTCAAGGTGCTTCTCTTCTAGAAAAGATTATGATTGGACCTGGATATTGATTCTTTCATTAAACACTTCATGGAGTGATTCCTGAACTAGATTGGGTGACCGGATCAAATGTGTGTGAAGAATTAGGCAAGAGTGGTTCGAAATTCCAAAGGGGATCTTCAGAGATGATCGGAAAGCCATACTTCGGTGTGATAACAGGGATGTGTTCCAAAACACTATCGTGACACAAGGGAAGTAAGAAAATGATGAATGAGAGAAAATATTAGTGGATCACCAGTGGCTTTGCAAGCTGAGACCACCAAGTTACTGCCCTCTAAGCTCTTGTGACCATTGAAGGACACAAAACATTTGAAGGAGGCTGAAGCACCTCCCCCTAATTATTTGCCCACACTGAAACCCATGTCCACCAAAAACTGGACAAGGGTTAATAACAGCTTCTGCACAGAAAATCTAGCAGACACCATCATCACCTGTAACACAAACCCAGCTGGGAGAGGATCAGGAACCAACCATGTCCCCATCATGACCATTGTAGATGTCAAAACAGAAATGAAGATGCCAGAGCCCTACTGGAACTTTCACATGGTCAACCAGGATGACTTCCACACACAACTGGTAATACAACTGGAAGATATGCCAGATGCAAAAGAACCAAGCACAATAGATGAGTACCACAGTATGATAAACTCACTGATGACTGTAATACAGAAAACCATCACATCACCCCTGCAGTACCATTATCAAAGCCAATACCACACTCCCACAGATAGTGAAGCAGAGAGCTGTCAGAGCTCAAGAAGGCAAGAAATGGAACAAACAACCAATCCTACCTTCACTGGGAAGTTGCCAATCACCCCTCTCATAAAGAACACCAGATAACCAGTGAGAAAGATGGTCAAGCAATTAGCAAGGCAAAGGTGCAACATTGGGCTGCCTACTTGGAAGACCTGATGACAGCCTTCTGTGGCCAGCTACAAGGACCTCCCAATCCAGCCACAGATAGGGGGAGGATGCACATCCCCATGTTACAAGCCATAGGCCTGGATGGCACTGTATACACAGCTGAAAGCAATGAAGAAAAAAGTAAAGTCCTTGCCACAGCATTTTTCCTGCACAAACCAACTGAGTTAACAGTCCCATTGGACTTTAGGTACCCAAGGAGGGTAAAGTACAGGTTCCAACTCCATAAGGAACAACTCAGGAGATAGCTTGACAATCTAAAACCATCTAAGGTGCCAGGAGATGATAGAATCCCAAACATAGTATTAAAAGAAGTGGCAGACTTGATTGATGAGTATCTCCTATGCATCCTCAGAGCTACATTCACACTTAACACCTATAGTGACAACTGGAGGTCATGGATCACTGGTACTGCTAAAATATGGCAAGGTGGTATATGATGCACCAAAGTCATATTGCCTGATCACATTGCTGAATACTACTGGAAAGCTCCTCACAGTGATAGTAGCAGAGGACCTAGTGTACATGACTGAGAAGTACAGTCTCCTGCCAGCCAATCACTTTGGTGGCAGGCCAGGCAGAACTACCACAGGCTTGCTTCACATAATAGTCAACAAGATCAAAGAGGAATGGTACAAGAAAAAAATAGCAGTGATGCTATTCTTGGACATTGAAAGTGAATTCCCAAATGCAGTCACTGACTGTCTCCTTTACAACCTATGGAAATGGCATGTGCTTGAGGTATAAATGCAAATTTTTGGGCAGATGCTGGCAGACAGGTGAACAAGGCTAAAGTTTGACAACTAGCTCTCAGAGTGAGTAACTATAGACAATGGCATAGGGCAGGGTGACTCAGTAGCTGTGGTATGTAAGCTGATGGTGGTGTAGTGGCTAGCCACAATCACAATTACTGAGGCAATGCACACAGCTGCCAGTGATGTCCTAGAAGTCCATGCATTCTTATTCAACTCTCATTTTCTGTGTAAAAACCCCACGTAGGGGAAACCATGAGCATGAGAGAACATTTCCCTGACCCAATGCTCTCTCAGAATACACCTAATTGCTCATCCTCAAAAGTCATTGCTCTTCCCAGCATGACACACTTGGTCTCTGGGCTGCTGAACATGAACAGTGTGGACCATAAGTGTCTGTGCTTCGGCAGGTTGGGGGCATCAAAAGAGGCCAACCTCACCAAGGTGTGTGGTTATTGCCCTTGTCCCCTCCCCCATCCACCACATAGCAACTCACAAGGGCCATGAAAATGCCTGTTCTGCAGTTACAACAGACACTTCAATGGCACACTTCTGCCTTGACATACGGTGGTGGCAGTGGTAGCAGCCACAGCCAAGTTGCCTTTTACTTGGTGAGTAATAAACCCCTCTGTGCACAACCATGTGATTACCTAAATCCCCACCCATTGCAGGTACTTCCCCAGGAAGGTAAGGGGGGCAATGACAGCAATTATCTCATGATGAGTAAGGTAAAAGTTATTATCTTGTTGCTGCTGCCACTACACCTTTGCAACAAATGCTGGACTCCACTTCTACAGGGACAAAGGTAGTCCAGCATAGTGAAACACACACACAAGGAAGAAAAAGAAACAAGATAGTGCATGGTGTTCCACTTGCATGGCTTTTTTTGCACATCTCCAGCCTTGTCCCATGCACACATATGTCAGAATCCAAATAATAGCAACAAATGTTGTGGACGAATGTTGGGTTAGTCAATGTGTTCGGAAACATTCCTAATGGTGATAGAATGGTTTTGGAAAGAGAATGGAAATCCTACAGTAAAAGCAAATGACTTTCGGAACGTCTGCGAATGAAGTGCGTAGTTCCGAAGAGACAGAGGTTCCGAAAGGATTC
>QMFG01000232.1:0-23001 GCA_003314545.1 Ramaria sp. MG151 | reverse complement strand
TGGTACGTCACTTGCCTCGCTTTGAAGCCGACCCATAGCTAAATATATATAATGTCTAGACAGTGGCGGGTGTACGGGTGAACAAACACTTGTAAGCTTTTGTTATTTCAAATATACATCTTCCATCGACGTTGGGTCTGTCGACGTCGAGATGCATGCGATATTTTGGATTGGGGATTATTTGGGAACTTGGGGGTCATGGATGGCTCAGTCTTCTGAGACCGTACGATTTGTAGGATGATGCCAGACTTGGGCACCTTCTACAGCATATTCCACACACTGATCTCTTCTTGCATTCTCACCCAAAACCACTTGCCACTCGTACTCCTCTTGTTCCTCGCTTCTTCTATTCTGCCACTTCTTATCCAAAGCGGAAAACGGTGCCTATATGGAGATATCAAGACAACAGGACATCAAGCACACATAAATTACTCTCCTCCCTTAAGTTCGAACTATAGTTTTTCACCCTATACTGACATTTTGATTGGGTTGGGGGTACACCTTTTATGCTAGAGCCACATCTGACCATTGATCCGTCTGCTTTTTCGCGTCTACTTTTTTGGTTCCCTCATCGACTCCACCTTCGCAACTCTATCTTGGCCATGCTCCAGCTACATTTGGTACTGTCTTCGCTTTACTTTTTCTACCACGTCGACTCCATCGCCGCTCGGCCATGCCAGAGCTACAGTTGGCTGTCATTACATTTACTACATCTGGCCATTGTTATCGCACCAACCCCATCGCAGCTTCATCCGACTATCAGGAACGTGCGGGTGCAGAGGATCGCGTGTCAGCAGTTTCGTCTCAGCTATGGTAGCGCTACCTCGGGTTATCACTCTAGCTGCTTTGTCTGTCTGTCCTTTACTGTCACGTCATCTCTTTGCCTACGCTGATGCCACACCCTATTTTTGGTATCTCTTTCCCGTCGCAGCAGCTTCACCTTGGTTGTGCTAGGGTTAGCTCTAGTTATCACTCTGTCTGCTGTCTTTCTGCATCCTTTAGTGTTGCGTCAACTCTTGGTTATGCTGCTACTACCTCCTATTTTCCCTATCCCCTGCCGTCGCAGCAACTTCATCTCGGCTGTTCTAGAGATGCCTTTGGTTATCACTGTCTGCTCTAGTTATCACTTTCTGCTCTGGCTATCACTGTCTGCTCTGTCTCTCTGGTCATTACTCTGTCTGGTCTATCCGTCTGTGTCCTTTTCTATCTGCCTGGTTATCACTGTCTGCTTTGTATGTGTCTGCATCCGTTTCTGTCTGTCTGCTCTGTCTGTCTGTGTCCTTTTCTATCTCTTGTTATTACTCTTTCTACCTGATCTGTCTGTCCTTTTCTGTCTCTGGTTGTCACTGTCAGCTCTATCCATCTGTGTCCGTTTCTGTCTGGTGCCACACTCTTTTCTCCATATCTCTCTGCCGTCGTAGCAGCTTCATCTCGGCGGTGTCGGGGCTACTTATGGTTATCACTTTACCTGCTCTGTCTGTCTGCGTCCTTTTCTGTAGCGTTAACTCCTTGTCTACACTAGGGATATAGCCTATTCTCTGTATCTTCTGTCTGTATCCCTCTGCCGTTGCAGCAGCTTCATCTCGGCTACTCTCTCATTCCATTCCATTGTCTTCTGCCATCTCTGTAAGTGAATGCTCTTATGCACCATGAGAGTTCCTAATCGCTTCCCTCGGCTCGCCAGTGTCTTAATCCTAACTACACTGCTCCATCTCTCCATCTTCACGAAGCTCTGGGGCCTGACTTCTTTTCTTTGAAATCTACTCCTAACCCACACTCACGTCTCTGCTGAGGAAACTATTTCGCTTGCTCCTCGTATGCTTGCTTCCATTTGTCTTCGGCGATCACGCGCTATTTCTCAGTGTTGGGGACGATGATCCTTCATAGAGGCTGCGCCCATCTGAGCGAGAGGAGGGACGACTTTCATTCCTCCGAGTCTGTTTATCAAAGAAAGCAAGTCTTTCAACCTTGCATTGGATGGGATGTATGCCGATCACTGAAACCCTACAGGTAGGTTTCTTCCAGCTGCTGCCTTGGCCTTCTTGCCAGTCACCGAAAATATGCCTCCCTACTTTGCATCGGCTGGGGCGTTTGCCTGTCACTGAAACTCCCGCAGGTCGGTTTCTTCCAGCTGGCTACCTCGGCATTCTTGTCCGTCGCCAAAAGTAAGTCTCCCAACTTTGCGTTGGCCAGGGTGGTATGCCAGCCACTGAAACACTCACAGGGTTGTTTCTTCCAGCTAGCCAACCCGGCATTCTTATGATTTGCCGAAAGTAGGTCTCACAACTTTGCGTCGGCCAGCGTGTATGCTGGTTGTCGAAACTCTCACAGGTGGTTTTCTTCCAGCTGCTACCTCTGCATTCTTATCAGTCGCCAAAAGTAGGTCTCACAACTCTGCGTCGGCTAGTGTGTACCCCGGTCACTGAAACCCTCACAGGCTGTATTCTTCCAGCTGGCTTCCTTGGCATTCTTATCGGCGCCAAAATTGAGTCTTTCCTGATTCTTTACCTGTACCGAGATGGTTCCCTGTATTAAGCTGCAGATGCAACTTTGTAATGAGAAAGTAATTCTCACATACTTCCCCCGTGAACTTCGGTCACTGAAACTCTTACAGTGTTTTTGCTACTTCGGGGGCCTCTTAAAGAATTAAGTATCCTTTTGTCCTTCCATATGCAAATGCCGGTCACTGAACGTGTGACAGTGTGACAGCCCGCCCCTATGAGCTCATTTCACCGAGGTTATTAAAAAAAGTTCCTTACACGCTTTGATACCAATGTAATTATGAATTTGAATTCGGATTCAATGCAAGGATGAAGACTGGCAGGAAGCTTATTTTCAAAGGGTGAAACACACTGGTTGTGTCCGCGTTATCGCTGAGCTTTATAAAGTATTTTTTTGTTGGTGTAATTTGAGCATAGCCACAAGCTAACTCTTCCGTTATAGTTAAATTTCTCGATAGGGATTTGCTTATTCAAACCCAGAAACATTTGATTATACCAGGAACAATAATCTTCGATAGGGAATCTCGTGGCGCAGATCCAGAGTAGCGCCAACTCGGCTATACTTTCAGAACACATCGAGTGCTTTACGATAACCCAAAGCTATACAGGTACTCCTACCCTTTTCCACATGTTGGATTTTCTGAGTGGTGCTGAACAGGGACCATGCGACGAAAACGCTGTTGAGCCGAGCGGTGGTAGTGGCTCGTTGTAAACATGACCCATTACTAAGCAACTGCAACTAATGTTGTGCAGCCAAAAATCCCGCTCGAATTATCCCAACAGTCCCAACTCCCTGTCTGTACTCAGTAACAACGACGAACGAGCACATCCTAAAGATCTAGTCAATCTCTATGTTATATTGTTTCTTACATCATATACATATATAGCTGACGCTGCTATGACCGCTTATATGTTACGCCCATTCGCTCCAGCTTACAGGTATACTCCGATTTTCGCTGCTTTCAACGAGAGTGCCAAACATGTCCATCGTCGCGCTCGGTCGTGACTGTCACAATTTTTTCACTCTCATTTTCTTGACAAATATATAGCGAGATCTCCTGGAGTGTTCCATTAATTATTTTATTTAGCTGATGGATCATGCTCTTCATTAGAACGGCCCAGGACATGATTCGAAACTCATATGTATTTGACTATTCTCTTCTTGGTGCGAGGTATTAATAGAAAAGCAGTTCGCTATCATGGCACACGCAAGTGGGCATTAAAAACCTCGTAGAGAAAAAGCTTCAATATCCACTTTCTGTACATCAAGGACAAAAATACAATCGGCGTAAAGCACCCATGAATACCCTTCAAAATTGGCGCCCCAAAAGTTCCAAGGGTAACAACGCCCGGCTGGTTGGCGGGAGACACGCGGGTCAGTCATGTCTTCTTCCAAATCGGGGCAGAATGTCAGCATTGAAGGTTCAGTACTGTACAATAAGGATTGATGATACTCACTTGACTAGCTCGAAGACCCCGCCGGTGTCGATGGAGGATACGTGTTGAACAGAGAAAACTCACACAATCCATCGCCCTCGCACCCAATCCACTCTCCCTGTCTAGACTGTCAGCGATGATTCAGCCTGGAACTGGAAGAATATAACCCACATGCTTTGACGCTGAGACCAGGGAAAGTTGACGCTGCAACATGACATGGCAGAAGGTTTGTCAGCACTGCTCGGGAGGATACAAAGGAAGGAGACTGGCCTTCAACCATTCCAGCAATGTGCACATAAGGAGTGTGATTGAGTTCTCAGTAGCGGCTAGGGATATCACCATGCATTTCACAACCCAACATTAGCATTGCCCAGAGGGTGTGGAATATGCTGTAGAAGGTGCCCAAGTATGGCATCATCCTAGAACTCAAACGGTCTCAGAAAACTGAGCCATCCATGACCCCCAAGTTCCCAAATAATCCCCAAATCCCAAAGCATGCATCTTGAGGTCGACAGACCGAACGTCGATGTATGTTTGAAATAACAAAAGCTTACAAGTGTTTGGTCACCCGTACATCCGCCACTGTCTAGACATTATATATATTTAGCAATGGGTCGGCTTCAAAGTGAGGGAAGTGACATACCACAATTACCCTCGAATTCTAACCCCTGGACATTTATGCTCTCAGCAGACAGTTCTGCTTAGAAACAAGGAAAAGGACTTACTTGCATCGAGAACTCGAGCTCGGAGCCTTTCAACCCAGCTAGAAGAGTCGGACATATAAAGAAGAGCTATAGCTTAGGAGCACAGTCAAGCGCAGATGGACTCATCCTCATTACCGCTGTCCAGCGCGACCACTTTGCTCCACCAGCCGCAAACTCCCCCAGACCCCACGTCCATTCCTGAGATGAAGGCTCAGAGACACAAGAGATGGAGACCCAGAGGAATCCGCGGCAAACGTCAACGGACGCTGTTCATAGAGCAAAGGGGTTGCGAGGTCGCTCCGGACAGCAGGAGGATTCGGGGCTTGGGACAAAGTGGAGCGACGAAAGTGAGTGCGAGTTGTCGTTGGGAGGGGTGATGCGGCAGGGGAAAGAGTAGGCGCAAGGTTTGAGGGCGTGGGTTGCGAGCGTTGTAGCCAGCATGATCTAGTAAGAAAAAGGCTGTGAGGTCTGCAGCAGTTGCGATGTGGAGGATTCGATGGGGTTGGGTGGGAGTCGTGGTTTGAAGGAAAATTGCATGGGTGGCTTACGTCACCCGCGTACGTCACCCTTTTCGTTCTCCGATCCGGAAAGTTGAATTTTACGCATCCCATTGTGTTAGAGCAATCTCGTGCCTCGGCTGTGATCAGAATCAGTACCTTGATCCGGATTTGAATGATACGCGACTCTTGTGATGTCTGCTTTCAGAACTGCCAAAGTGCGATGGACATCGGGCGAAGTTCAGAATTTGAAGTCTGAATATTGGGAATAATGGTAATAAGCCATGTCCCCGGAACGTGGGATTGGTCTTCTCACTGTTTTTGATCCCTATTGTTGCTAATTTTCAGGCAGAGTTACAATGACATACAACCTTTTCTATGCCTTTAAGGACTAAAATATGATCAGTATTAGTTGGCTATACACGGCTAAGCTTCTCGTAGAAGCCGCATATCAGCGCTAAAAGTGAAATGCTGGCCGCATCTATAGACCACTTTTCCGGGCACGTTCCGAATTCGAAATTTGAATAGCGGTGATGAGCCAAGTGTCCGGTCCGGAGCCAAATAGATTCCGCGAAAGGTGACCCTCGGCTGTGATCGGATCAGTACGTGTTCCGGATTAGAATGATACGCAACTCCTTTCACAACGTTTACATTCAGAACCGCCAAGGTACAATGGACATCGGGCGAAGTTCTGAAGTCGAAGTTTGAATGAGGGGGAATAGCGGTGATAAGCCATGACCGTGGGAAGTAAATTCCGCAGTTGGTCTTGTCTATCATTCCACAGGCAGAGTCAGGACACACAAGACATACCTAAACAGAACTAAATTATACATTTATAGACTGCTCCCCAGGCATGTTCTGAATTCAGGAATGCCGGTGACGAGCCAAGTGTCCGGTCCAGGCCAATTTGATTCCGCGAAAGGCTATTGTCTTAGGGTTAGGGCTAAACATACCTCTTCGTCTTCACGTTTCCCGTATTTGTGCCACAGTTTTCTTGGATGTTGCGCCGATGGAACAACCTAAATTGTTATTTTATCATTATTTCCATTTGCTCTATTGCAAACACATCCCCACGACGTGGCACGTTGGTATGTCTAGAACGCGCCCATACTTTACAACCCAGTGGGATACCAGCACCAAGGTATGATTCATTTCATGTCCACATCGCTCCGTTCCACAATCCCTTATTGAATCCAATGTTCCCCAATACCGCAGAGCTCTTACATGATATTCAAAGTTGACATCTCCTTATCTAGCATCCCACTTTTTCTGGTGGTATCGTCTCGCTGCAGACTTTAGATGCATTATCCTGAGAAAAGGATGGATTCCGGGGTCAAGTATACCTATTGTTGTCTGTTTAAAGAACTGGCTTCGGGGATGGTTAGAATATGGGTGCCAATGGCCACAGTATTGTGGGGGAAGACGGCACTGTTGGGGTACGGGGAAGCATTCTTCGTGGTAAGTCAATCGCTCGTTCACCTACCTCTGTGACTCTCCAAGTTAGACCCCGTATTTGTTTGTCTTGTATATCCTGACATCACCCAGCCTGTGACAGTATCTTCAGTATCTGTCTGTGGATTAGCTTAACCCTATGAGAGAATCCCCAGCGGAAATAACTCTACAGACGTCTCTTTTGGAATGGAAAGTTAACGATGGATACAGAACCCTGCGTAACATGCGATCTTTCTGTTGATGGGGGTTGTTTGACGAGATGAGTCGCTGTCTCGGTATGAATCATCTCCAAGTTCAGGGTTCTTCTTCAGCTTCAACGATTCAGTGTGATCTAGAGTCTGCCAAAATTAATGCACCCCATGTGCCTGTCATTCCAGTCTGAACCACATGGCCATTGGAATTAGACACTACGCTGCACGGCGCGCATCACCTGGTGATAATATAGTTGACATCTCCGAATTCGACTGACACTCCAAGTCTAGAGTGCATTCCATTTCATCTGTACCTACATCTCAGCTACCCACTTCCAAATCAGGCGACGACGCAATGAACCTCGCTGCTACTCTACCGACCTTCTGACTCTGGCGTGCGCAATCCATATTGCCAACACACATGACTTGTTTAGCGAGATGTCTGTCCTCTGTGTCCGTGTCACCTGATGAGTCGCAACATCTTCAATGATTGCCCTGTAGGATGCGAGACCGCAAAGTTAGGGTTCTCGAAGGCTAATATGGTCTGCAGCATCACTCATTGAGTCCCAATGTCCATCACCGCCCAGTCTCGGCACTTACCAAAATATTTCCACTTTCATACAGCCATTTCTTGTGGCTGTTGAACTCGAACCTCGCTATTCTCAATGATAAAGGCCTCGTGTTAATATAGATCCTAATCACCACATCTTCCTACCTATCAGTGCGACATGATAGCAGTGGCGATCTAGCTAGACTTGGTGCTCAAACCGTGACAAGCCCTTGTGCAGATTCATATGGTGCGAACGGAAAGAGACAGGACCAGGATCGGACAGAAGCAGACCGCAAAACATGAACAGCATAGGTTCCATAAATGTGTACCAGTATAAGTGTATTCGTGGGTTGATGCAGAGACTGAACCAAACGGTTGTGGCGGGTGCATTAGGGAAGCCACCACGCGTGCACGCACCCACGTGACAAGACTGTCACTGAATTATTCTAATAATAGCAAGTGTATTCAGAGGTGTCAAGCGGTAGCCCAGCGGCTATCCCAAAGCCAAGTTTGAACTATTTTCACGCAACAGCTTCAACATCCTTTCCCTCTTCCGGCGGTGTCGCCCACCACCTCGAAAACTGAGCTTCCATGTCCCAGTATTCTAAAGACTTTGTTTCCGGAAAGCTTTTGTAAACTGCAGCACAAGAACAAGTAAGGGAAATATTATAATATGATATGAATCACATTCCTTGATCATAACAGACTGATGACATCCAACATCACAGATACATGTCATTGTCAGGCGCCTTCAAGAGCAAGTGGCATCTGCTGAGGTCTCAGTCTTATGTCACGGGGTGGCTCTAGGTGACAGAGTACGGCACGTGATAATATCTTGTATCTTCACTTGTCACTGCCACTCGCTCTCCTCGTCTTCAAACATATTTTCACCCCTTCTCTGTTCTTTCCGGCTTCGCCTTTATTTTCATCTTTCTCCCTCTCTCTTTCTACTTTATGTCCCATTCCCTTGCCTTTTGATCCTTTCTACCCCACCTCCCTGCCACTGCACTCGTCTCTCCTTGCATTCTCGCCCCAAACCGCGGGCCATTCGCATTCTTCTTGTTGATTCTTCTCCTCACTTCTATTCTACCACTTCCTATCCAAAGCGGACAACGGTGCATATCTGGTGATACCGAGACAACAGGACCTCAAGCACACATGAACTGCTCTCCTCCCTTAAGTCTGAACTATAAATTTTTCACCCTACACTGACATTTTGACATTTTGATTGGGTTGGGGTAACACCTTTCATGCTAGGGCCTCACCTGACCATAGATCTGTCTGCTTTTGAGTCTGCTTTCTTTGGTTCCCTCATCGACTTCACCTCCTTCGCAACTCTATCTTGGACATGCTCCAGCCACATTTGATATCGTCTTTTCTTTATTTTCGCTGCCACATCGACTCCATTGGCACCCGGCCATGCCAGTGCTACAGCTAGTTGTCGTTCCATTTACCACGTCTGGCTATTATCACCGCACCAACGCCATCACGGCTTCATCTGACTATCAGGAAAGTGCGGGTGCAGAGGCACTGTGGCAGCAGCTACATCTCAGCTATGGTAGTGTTGCCTTGGGTTATCACTCTAGCCGGTTTGCCTATCTGTGTCTTTTACTGTCATGTCATCTCTTTCCTTGTGCTGATGCTACACCCTATTCCCGATCTTTCTGCCATCGCAGCAGCGTCATCTCATTGAGCCATCTCTGGTTATCAATGCAGCTCCTCTGTCTCAGTGCCATATTTCCTGTCTTGTAAATTCTTGGCCATGCTGGTGCTACACCTTGTCCACGACGTCTCTTTGGTTATTAATCTGTCCTCTGTCTGTCTGCATCCTTTTCTGTCTTATCACTCTATTTTCTCTGTCTGTGTCTGTTCCTGCCTGTCTGGTTATTACTCTTGTCTGCTCTGTTTGCATCCTTTTCTGTCTGTCTGGTTAATACTCTTTTCTGATCTGTCTGAGTCCATTCCTGCCTGTCTGGTTATTACTCTTGTCTGCTCTGTCTGTCTGCATCATTTTCTGGCTGTCTGGTTAATACTCTTTTCTTCACTGTCTACATCTGTTTCTGTCTGTCTGGTTATTACTCTCTCTGCTCTGTCTGTCTGCATCCTTTTCTGTCTGTCTGGTTATTCCCCTTGTCTGCTCCATCTGTGTCCGTTTATGTCTGCCTGGTTATTACTCTGTCTGCTCCGTCTGTCTGCAGCCTTTTCTGTCTCTGGTGTCCGCTCAATCTACCTGCATCCGTTGTTTTCACGTTGAGTCTTTGGCTATGCTGGTGTTACACCCTATTGCCTGTATCTCTCTGCCCTCGCAACAGCCTCAAATCGGCGATGCTAGAGGTACTTCTGGTTATCGCTCTGCCTGCTCTTTTTGCCTGCGCCCTTTTCTGTAGCGTTGATTGCTTGTCTACACTGGATCTATAGCCTATTCTCTGTATCTTCCATCTGTATCCCTCTGCCGTCGGAGCAGCTTCATCTCAGCTAGTTTCTCATTACTTCGCATTGTCTTCAACTGAAACCTCTGATGCACCATGGGACTTCCTAATTGCTTCCCTCGGCTTGCCGGTGTCTTGATGCTCTTCTACTCTGCTCCATCTTCACGAAGCTCTGGGGCCTGACTTCTTTTCTTTACATTCTACTTCTAGTCCACACTCACTTCTCTGCTGAAGAAGCAACTTGGCTTGCTCCTCGTGTATTTTCTGCCCTTTCTCTTTGTCGATATCGCGCTGGTTCTCAGCGTTTGGGACAATGGACCATGTTAGAGGCTGCGCCCATCTGAGCGATAGGAGGGACGACTTTGCTTCCTACGAGTCTGTTTATGAAAGAAAGTAAGTCTCTCAACTTTGCGTCGGATGGGATGCATGCCGGTCACTGAAACCCTCACAGGTTGTTTTCTTCCAGCTGGCTACCTCGGCCTTCTTGTCAGTCTCCAAAAGTATGTCTCCCAACTTTGCGTCGGCCAGGGTGGTATGCCAGCGTCTGAGACCCTCACAGGTTGGTTTCTTCAAGCTGGCCACCTCGGGATTCTTATCAGTTGCCAAAAGTAGGTCTCACAACTTTGCATCGCCCAGTGTGTACGCCGGTTACTGAAACCCTCACAGGTGGTTTTCTTCCAGTTGCCTACCTCGGAATTCTGATCAGTCGCTAAAAGTAGCGAATACCAGCCCAGACGTCGTCTGCGGATCCGCCGTGACGACCATACTCCTAAGCCCTTCCTCGGTCCTCACCTTCCTCACTTCGTCATTACCATTAACACCATTTTGCAGTCCACCGCCACCGCCATTGCCTCCGGCGGCTCTTTGAAATGGGCGACTTTAAACACACCCTTCTCGCTTGCTGGACCCTCTACATCCTTAGGTGAGTAGGAGCTACGATATATCTTTCTCTTTACAATGAATTAATCAAGTCTATTGTTTATGTAGTAATTTATGCTCTATCCCGCTCACCCAGATCGCTAATATCAAGTATTTTCATCACAAGGACTAGGGATGCGAATGGAGTCTGGACTCATCATTCGCCGTCCAGGCCCAGTACTAGCAGAAAACCTCGTGTTTGTCATGGAAGGTGCAGTGGTTTCTCTACTCACAAGAGATTTACCCACTCATATCCCTCCGGTATGCATTACCCTAGGCTCCTTTGTTGAGGCACCAACTCCAGGAGTTGACTTTTGAGTGTTCACAGGAGCCCATACTTATTGCAGCTTGTTGGAGGGAGCAGAGTGGCGGCCAGCATCCCATTTCAGGTGTATCACCTGCCTGGAGATAACCTTGAAAGTTTAGAAATTTGGGTTGAGCGGACACTATTGTCAAATCCGGTAGAGGCGATTTATGGCATGTATGATATGGTTCGTCATTGCACACAAACATGAGGCTGCCCGTAACTAATGCATGTTAGAGCAGCGAACATCTCTCAGTGTATGCCGTATTCTTGGGTTCTCATTGCATGTTTAAAAGATTAATAATTAGGCTTTGACTGAATTCCAGCGGTTCAGAACCGGCTGCTTTCCTTCCAGTTTTAGGGTTCTTGTAGTTGATCACTGCTGTTTAATCTACTCCTAGCTGACATACTCAAGGCTCAAGGTCTTTATGTTAGTGTTCAACCCAGCCGCGATCGACATCAATGGAGGCTGATATATGCGGGCGAGCTATCATATGAAGAGGACGACAAGGTGAGTTGTGCAGTGTTGAGTTGACCCCAGTCGTGGTAACGCGACATGGTAGCCCGATGTTTACCATGGTATGTGGGCATCCATTCCAGAGTTAGTATACGTTATCATGATCACATTTGTGCTGACTATTCGCGACAGGGGCGTATCCTACAGTCGCAACCCGGCAATTTCGATAGCATATAGTCTGTGTTACTCGTTACAGCGATTGCCAGCCTCCGATAACCTCTTGGATATTCTCCAATGTGGCTATGACGATCTCAGCCTTCCGATGCTTGGGGCTATTGGGCGCAGTAGTAGTTACTAGTAAGAAAGAATGTATATCTTGAGTGAGGACTGAACTACGGTTCCTGTTTCTCGTCCTCTTATATATCCTAGCTATGTCCATACAAGAATTATCTAGTAGTTTCTAGTATACGGTATTATGATATCTCCTGTCCGATTGCTAATGCTATGTCTCCGAGTCAAGCACTCGGTTCGGTTCTTATCCGGTAATCTTCCGGACCTAATTAATATTAATATTATTATTATTCTAACACTCCCCCTCAACGCAAAGTAGTCCATGCTTGCGCATGAGATATTTGTGTTGCTATCCGTCGAGTGGTTTTGTTAGGATGTCGGCTGGATTTTCTTTTGATTGTATATACGTGAGCACGGCTTCGTTTGATTTTATTTTCTCGCGAATAAAATGATATGCAACGTTTATGTGCTTCGTTCGTGCGTGATAACCTGCGTCGTGTGATATTGTTATCGCGCTTAGATTGTCGGATTGGATCGAGGTTGGATTTAGTTGACGTAGTCCGAGGTCTGTTAATAATCGTCGTAACCAGACCAGTTGTTTGGTTGCTTCGGTTATGGACATATATTCTGCTTCGGTTGTAGATAATGCAACCGTCCTTTGTTTTTTAGAGCTCCAACTTATGGAGCCTCCTCCTAGAATAGCCACATGTCCTCCAATAGATATGGCATCATCTCGATTAGCGTAGTCTGCATCTGCGTAGATTTTTAAGTCGAGACCGCTTCCTCTATTAAATGTAATTCCTTCATCCCGAGTTCCCTTGAGATACCGTAGTACGTGTTTGACAGCTGTCCAATGTTCTGTACTATATTTTGTAGTAAATTGGCTAAGGTGTTGGACTGCGAATGCTATGTCCGGTCGTGTGGCTAGTGCTGCGTACATTAAGGAACCAATTGCTTTGGCATACGGTGCTTCGATGGTTGGTTTGTCGGATAATCCATGTAGTGGTAATTTTATATTTTTATTCATGGGAGTTGTTACTGGGTTCGCATCCTCCATTTTAAAGCGAGCGAGTAGAGTGTCAATATAGGGACCTTGAGATATTTTGATAGTCCCCTTTGTTCTATCCCTTTGAAGTCGAACTCCAAGTATTTTATTTATTTCTCCCAGGTCCACTATGGGAAATTTAGACCATAGGTCATTCTTCATTGTGTTTATCCCGGCCACCGTGTTTGAAAAAAGGCTGAGATCATCTACATATGCTGATATGATCTGTATATGTTGTTCCTTAATTTTGATATATATGCATTCATCGGCTGTGCTTTGAATATAGCCAAGGTTAATCATTGCGTCCCGGAATTTGGTATACCAAGCTCGTCCGGCTTGTTTCAGGCCATAGAGTGCCTGTCGTAATTTTAGTACATGTCCAGATCCATCGTCATATCCGTCAACTTGTCGCATGTATATTACTTCTTCTAGCTTTGAATTAATAAATGCTCCAACGACATCCATCATATGGATTTCCCAATCCAATGAGTTGGCTACAGCTAGTAAAGTTCTGAGTGAATCAAACTTTACTACCAGTGATGTGACTTCATAGTAGTCCATTCCAGGCCTCTGTGTAAATCCCTGAGCAACAATCCTTGCTTTAGCCTTTTTAAATGTTCCATCTGGGTTTGTTTTAACTGCATATACCCATCTGCAGCCAATTGCAGTGCAGTCTGAGGGTAGATCAACTAGTTCCCACGTTTTTATATCCCGGTGTAATGCCATCTCTGAATCCATGGCATCTTTCCACATAGATGCATCTTTCCGGGCCATGGCATCCGGGTAACTGTCCGGTTCTATAACAACATCGCTTGTTACATAGGCTCGGTCACGGTCCGAGATCCCCGCATCTGGATCATTCATCAACCGGTAATCCCGCCTGTAATTAATCCGAGAACTTCGTCGGATTTCAGGTACAGGTTCTGGTGTAGGAGTCAGGTGCGTGCTGGAGATTGTGATAGGGGAATTTTGTGATGTAGGTGTTTGTTGTTCGCTGGCTTGTTCTTCAGTGGTTTTCTCCCCCTCGAACAACATATTATTTTCTTTTTCCGGGTTTTCATCTTCATCATCTTCTTCTCCAGGTATTGTATGTAGTTTTGTATCAGTTTCATCAAAAGTAATATTCCTTGATGTTTGAATACGCCGGTTATGCTTGTTATAAAATTTCCAGGCCTTGGCTGTTTGTGCTATTCCTGTAAATATATGTTCTTCGGCCTTTGGGTCCAATTTTTGTCGGTTTTGATCTGGGACCATCACCCAGCATCTAGTACCAAATTCCTCTAGCCTTGATATATCTGGTTTTACTCCAAAAAAATGCTTGGTAGGGTGTCATATTTGTGCCAAGCGCGCGGGTTGGTGATATATTTTTTATGTAGCACGCATAAGCGATTGCTTCTGGCCATAGAACTTTAGGTAAATTCTTGGCATAGATCATTGCCCTTGCATGTTCCAGTAAGGTACGATTTAACCGTTCGGCAATCCCATTTTGAGCCGGTGAGTACGGCGCCATTGTTTCCATAATTATTCCATTTTTGGAGCAGAATTCTTTGAATTCTTTATTAGTGTATTCTCCTCCGTTATCAGATCGAAATCTTTTGAGATTATGGCCAGATTGTGTTTCAATAAATGCTTTGTAATATTTGAAGTATTTGAGGGCTTCATCTTTAGTATGCCCGAAGTAGATAGCCGAGTATCTACTATACGCGTCGGTGAACGAATAAAAGTATCGTTCATGGTTCGGTCCTTCTATTTGAGCTGGTCCCCAAACGTCTGACAATGTAAGATCTCCTATTCTGGCTGCCTTGTCCTCAGCCATTTTTGGATATGGCTCGACGTGCTGTTTGCCTTGTATACATGCTTTGCATTGCGTTGGTTGCCTGTTCTCATTTATAATGAGTCCCTTGACCATATCATTATTTTTGAGAGTTTTTATCGCTCCCATATTGATATGCCCTAATATCCTGTGCCATTTATCCCAGCTGTGTTCTTTTGCAGCGGCCACAAAGTCCTGTGCCTGAGCCACTCTTTTGGTACAGGTCTGGATTTTGTACATTCTACCGATCTTTTGGCCTACTCCGAAGACCGTTCCGTTTATGGATTTGAACTTAACCCCGGTGGCCGTAAAAATAGCCGAGTGTCTGTTATCCGTGAGGCGTCCGATGCTAATTAAGTTGTTAGGAGCATCAGGGGCATATTTAACATCGCGTAGTTTGATAGAATACGTGTTTTTGTCCGTTTTGAATTCTATCCCAACGGTGCCTCGTCCTAGTGTCTTTAGGACAGCTCCAGGGGTTATTCCTTCTATTTCTGAAGGATCGGCCGTGTAATTTATGAAATCTTCACGGCGTCGGGCTATATGTGTACTGGCTGCTGAGTCTGCTAGCCAGTCTGCTGCAGTAATAGATAGATAGGCTGCATCACTGGCTGTGAATGCAAAATCATCTTGTTCATTGGCCTTTTGAGCTGTGTCATTGTTTTGGGCATTCTTCTTCTCTTTGAACCACTTAGGGGTTTGTCCTTCCTTTCCTCCCCCTTTTGCCCAGCAATCCCTTTGATAATGACCTTTCTTTCCGCAATTCCGGCATGTGCCTTTAGTAGCGCCAAAATTCGGCTTCTGATTACGTTGTTGCCCTTTGAGTGCTGTTTGCCGAGAGGAGCCGGCTTTCCGAGCACGATCTTCGTCTAAAATCCGTGCTATTAATATATCCGATATCGGGGGTAGTCCTCCTGCATTTACGGCTGTTATAAATGCCGACCATGAGCTCGGGAGTGAGGTCAGTAGCGTATTAGTAAAATCGCTATCCGTAATTAGTTGTCCTCTCGAGTTCAATTGCTGTTGTAAGCCTCGTAGTTTTCTGACATGTTCTTCCATGTCAGCGCCGTCCTCCGCATATATCCTAAAAAATTCCCGTCGTAAATTTACGACGCCTATGGCGGCCTTTGACTCGAAGATTCCTTGTAGCCTCTTCCATATTTGGTGAGCCGTCATTGACTGGTCTATATAAACCAGGTATTTGTCCGATATCCGAAGGCATATCTCTTTTCGCGCCTTTTTGTCTATTTTCTTCCAACTAGATAACTCCTGACGTTCCGCCGTTGTTATATTTAAATGATTGGCCGGGATCGGTTCCGGATACGCGCCGGTTGTTACATCCCAAAGTTCGAGGTCATCTAGGATCCACTCGATCTTTCGACACCATGATGAGTAATTGTCTCCATTAAGCGGATCAATTTTGTTTGTATTGGACGTCATTGTAGGTAATTATTGTTTTTGTTGGTAATAGATGTCGGATATGTTCTGTATATATGGCTGGGGTTGTTCGTATATACGAGTGTGCACGTGCGTGTGCGTGTATCTGGGTGGTCGTATAGGTAGTAACTAGTATTGGCCGGGGCCCATAACCTATTGGGCGCAGTAGTAGTTACTAGTAAGAAAGAATGTATATCTTGAGTGAGGACTGAACTACGGTTCCCGTTTCTCGTCCTCTTATATATCCTAGCTATGTCCATACAAGAATTATCTAGTAGTTTCTAGTATACGGTATTATGATATCTCCTGTCCGATTGCTAATGCTATGTCTCCGAGTCAAGCACTCGGTTCGGTTCTTATCCGGTAATCTTCCGGACCTAATTAATATTAATATTATTATTATTCTAACAGGGGCTGCATTCTTTGACCGAGGCTGGCTAGGAACGAGCGTGTTCTATGTCCGTCCCACCGGCCCGATGGCATTGGGAGACATTGGTTACGTAACTGAAGCTGGTGACTTTGTAGTTGTTGACAACATTCACCACTCGTTGCAAGCAAAATCTGGGACACTTTCGTGGAGCGTGCGTCCAAACAATGAACTTTCGAAGTAAATGAGTCAAGGTGTCAGTCATCTTCACCCTCCAGCACCCCCATCTTGCTTTGTAAATTCGTATCTTACAGGTGCAAGTATTTGTGGACATTACAATTCATCAGGAAACAGTGATACGGAGAAGGATGTCTTAAGAGACATATGAATCACATTGTGTTAACACAGGCGTTAACTAGAACTCTACAAAATTCATGCTAATTGGGACAACTTTGTTCAGATCTGGACAGCCTAAGGTGAGATGGGCTCTGAGCGTACCTTGGACATCATAAAACCCTAACCTGAGCATGTGAAACTTCATCATTCACTTGATCTACACTTCTCTTCTCGATGGATGATGGTCTTTGAAACCTAGGTCTGAAACACGCATGCCAAGAACTCATATGAGGCCCTATATTATTAAGCAAAAATCATCAGCACAAAGTGAACAGAACCAGGTTGATCAAACAAGCGACTGGCCACATCAAACAATGTCCCATCATTGTAACTAATTTCCTGTAGTTTTGGAGGAACATCCAAGTATTCAGATGACTAGCATACTCACGATGATTAAAGACCCATTTCACCACTCAGGTCCCTGTGATATTTGTGCTCACTCCTTCATTCAAGGTAGCTCTTAATATCAGAATATGCGAGGGATACCAACAGATTAGACACCTTCCTTCGGTTTCCATGTCTTTCTTCTCTTCTTGGTCAGCCTTCAACATCCAGAGATAGAACGCAGATCCATCCAAGCACCAATAGCCATCCAATATCATGAAATTGATGTCAACAATGATGCCCTATAAATATCATCTTCAGAAGCAGAAGCATCAGATCCTGCTCAAATGCTGACTAACTTGCAAGGTCAGTCAGGTCCACGAAAATTAATGAACTCTCCAATAAGGCTGCTTTCCATTACCAATTCCACAAAATGAAAGCTATCCTGGCCCGCGAATTTACACACCTCTTGAGGTGATGCCGCCAGTAGCAGTAGGAAGACGGCACTGCTAGAAAAGGAGACTATGAGGACTCAGAAAACAGAAAAGAGACGTCCTTTCTTTTTCAATCGGGATTATTGAGCCTCGATAGCCATGGGGATAGCTACAGGAAAATGCAGATAAGAGGGTCATTCACTCTGGCATCTCGGCTCGTCTAATAGTTGGTTGACGCCCAATGCGTCTTAAGGTTAGGGCGGTAGTCAGGGTAGGGACTCAACCAATATCAGCTCTGGTCAGTCCATTCGTCTACCGGAGCTGATGTCGGTTAAATATCTACCTCTAGTTAGCCGCTGGTGTCCCGTATGTGATGAGGAGTACTGATGTTTTTAGAGCCAGCGGTAGTGAGAGGAGGAAGAGTAGTTGTCTGTCTAGAAACCAGTGATGCCTGGGATAGAGATGCGTAGCTGAAAAAAAGATATGCGCCACCTTAAAAGGACAAAAAATAGATAGGAAGAGAAGAAGAATCAGTCAGTGATTAGTTAGAATATATTTGAAATGCAAT
Organism: Ramaria sp. MG151; assembly: GCA_003314545.1. Lineage (NCBI taxonomy): Eukaryota > Fungi > Basidiomycota > Agaricomycetes > Gomphales > Gomphaceae > Ramaria > Ramaria sp. MG151. The sequence continues at coordinate 4,886 of QMFG01000232.1, read as the reverse complement.
GTTGTGCAAATGTTATAGCATTTTGTTCCGATACAGGGAATCACAGGCAGTATCAGCCTAGGGTACATCCACGATGGTATAAGTACAGGTTTATTCATGGGAAGTGACCTGTAGAAAAACAAGTTGTGAATGATGAGACGTGGATGAGCCAGTCTCGGCACTTGCCAAAATATATCCACTTTTGTATAGCTATCGCTCGTGTGTATTGAACTCAAGTATTTCCGGGACAAACGCTCTGTGTGAATGTCCGAAGTCCTCATTCCGGCATCTATCTTCCTACTACTCTGACGGTGCAACCTGATCGCAGATGAGGCTCAACGTCAACAAGACCTTGCGCATATTCATATCGGCGTCAGAGGAAACTCATATTCAACTCGCTGCGAGACATGCGTCCAAATATTCAGTAGAATCCAAATTTTACCTCGGCGGGATGCTTGTCCTACTCACGGTCGTGATCCGACAATAGGAACTTTTTGCGGAGTCTAATCGGCTCCGCGGACCAGACACTGTCTGGACTTATCGCCGCTATTCCCGATATTCAAACTTCGATTTTGGAGTTTCACCCGATATCCATGGCGATGTGGATGTTTCTGAAATAGAACAAGAGGCTCCATGTTCTGCACTATATTCGTCAGGTTGTATTGAGACTCGGTCAAACAGAATAGAACCGTGAACCCCCGCTGCTTGACTCAGTGACACCGTTGTTCTCCACCATTCTCGCTGCACTCCTCATTCCCTTTCTCCAGACTCCACTGCCATTGCCTCTTTACCTCTGTTGGCTTTTTTCCTCGTTTCCCTTCCACTGCAAGTCTCTTTCCAGGTGCCCCACTTCCACCGTTGCTCAGCCTCCACCCCTGGAATCATGTAGCTACGTCCCAGTGTTCTTTCTTCTAAGTGCATGAAAGGTGAGGAGGGAGAAAATTCCATCAGTGGCCATTGCACCGAAGAGCCCTATGAGACCACCGCTTTAAAGACCAACAAGACAACCATGTACGTACTCCCCACACCCAATGCTCCAGCTTGCTTTGTTCTATCAGCAGCTCAGATATTCGACCCGATGTTCTCCTCTCTAGTCCTGCGTCATTTCATGCCATTTACACCGTGACCCTACAACGCAGAATATGTCTTTGTGCTGACTACAGAGAAGAACAGACACGGGATCAGTGATGATGCCTTTATCGTGAACAATTTCGATAACTTTGCGTCGGATTAGTTCTAAATGTCTTTTCCTACGAATATTTAGAAAATGATCCAATGACAGTGAGAAGCGAATGCCCAAGCAGTTCAATACAAACATATATCCCGGTCCTTTTGGAATGCAAAGATATCCTGGAATGAAAGATATGCCTGATGAATAGAGATGAGGCACGAGATTGATCTAACACAATCGGATACGTAAAATTCAAGTTTGGGATTGGAGAACGAAAAGGGTGGTGACGTAAGTCACCCATACAATACATTATAAACGCCTACTTTCCCTTTCGCTTTTTTCCTTCAACCCACGACTCCCACCCACTCCCATCGAATCCTCCATATCGCAACTGCCGCAGCTCACAGCCTCGTTCTTACTCAATACACGCTGGTTACAACGCTTGCAACCCACGCCTTCAAACCCTCTGCCTACCCTTTCCCTTGCCGCATCACCCCTCCCAACGACAACTCGTACTCACTATCGTCGCTCCACTTCGTCCTGAGCCCCGAATCCTCCTGCTGTCCGGAGCGACATCGCAACCCCTTTGCTCTATGAACAGCGTCCATTGACGTTTGCCGCGGATTCCTCTAGTTCACCATCTCTTGTGTCTCTGAGCCTTTATCCCAGGAATGGACGTGGGGTCTGGGGGAGTTTGCGGCTGGTAGAGAAAAGTGGTCGTGCTGGACAGCGGTAATGAGGATGAGTCCATCTGTGCTTGACTGTGATCCTAAGCTATAGCTCTGCTTTATGTGTCTGTCTCTTCTAGCTGGGTCGAAAAGCTCCGAGCTCGAGTTCTCGATGCAAGTAAGTCCTTTTCCTCGAGTCTAAGCAGAACTGTCTGCTGAGAGCATAAACGTCCAGGGGTTAGAATTCGAGGGTAATTGTGGTACGTCACTTGTCTCGCTTTGAAGCCGACCCATTGACTAAATATATATAATGTCTAGACAGTGGCGGATGTACGGGTGACCAAACACTTGTAAGCTTTTGTTATTTCAAACATACTTCGACGTTGGGTCTGTTGACCTCGAGATGCATGCTTTGGGATTTGGGGATTATTTGGGAACTTGGGGGTCATGGATGGCTCAGTTTTCTGAGACTGTTTGAGTTCTAGGATGATGCCATACTTGGGCACCTTCTACAGCATATTCCACACCCTCTGGGCAATGCTAATGTTGGGTTGTGAAATGCATGGTGATATCCCTAGCCGCTACTGAGAACTCAATCACACTCCTAATGTGCGCATTGCGGGAACGGTTCAAGGCTGGTCTCCTTGCTTTACATCCTCCCGAGTGGCGCTGACAAACCTTCTGCCATGTCATGTTTCAGCCTCAACTTTGCCTGGTCTCAGCGTCGAAGCCTGTGGGTTATATTCTTCCGTTTCCAGGCAGAATCATTGCTGACAGTCTAGACAGGGAGAGTGGATATTGCGACGTACGCGCGGCACGCCAAGAAAGATTGCGGACTTGACGGCCGCTTCTCACATAAGGGCGGCCTGGGCGGATCTGACTTCGGCGGGCAGCAGACTTGCATTGCTAGAGGAGGAAGGGGTTCGGCGCGAGACATAGCGACACAGGTGTTCCACGGCAGGTGGAACGTTCTCCGAAAGCAAGGACGAGGTCTGCCAGAGAACTTTGATTTCGTAGAAGGTAATGTTGGGTCTAGTCGCACCGCAAGGACGAGCCAGCCATCTTGGGCCTGGCGGCAGGTTGTTTCCCACAATGTAGGGGCAAAGATGGCATAAAGCTTATCTATTGAGGAGGATGGATTTGCCTGAGGCTTCCGGAGAGTTCACAAATGCTTAATAAGCAGAGGGATTTTCATAGCACAGGAGCGATGGGTTCTGGAAAAAAACAAGTGTCTGTAAAAAAGAGAACAATGCAAAATGATATGAGATTGCGAGAGGACAGGTGTGATTCAGACTCGAACGACCCCGCGTCGGAGTAGATAACATGTGAGAAGAAATACTAAATCGACCCGGTAACTGCATGACAATGTGCTAAAAAAACAATTGTGAGTGCTGGGGGAAGGTATAATAGGGTTTCGAACCCTATAGGAAATGCGCAACATGCGGAATAATCGGGAGACAATGGTACTCAGCCCGAAAATAAGCGCGGCCAAGTTGTCAGGGTCGACGCCCTGCATTTGTTGCATAGCTTATGCAAAATTTCTTATGACCTGAAGACTGTTAAGCATTGTGAAAAGGGTAAGCTAGAAAGGCAATGGGATATGAAACGGGATAATTTTGCAAATTAAAGAACGTTGTGCGGCAAGGGAGTGGGTAATAATGTGTAGGGGTGCGACGGACTTGAAAAGTCGGAGATACCGCAATAGCCCACAGTGACAGGAAAGGTTAGACAGCGCAACGGGAAGACAAAAAAACTCTCTTTTGCACCACCGGCTTCTTATCTCTTCAATCATCAACACCTTTGGGTGAACGTCGTGTCATTGAAGATGGTGCATTGCGGGTCCGGCGGGGGAAGCCGAGGTACCGTGGGAGAGGAGTAAACGCGGGAGTGGCATTAGCGCCGGAGGAAATGGGGACTCGGCGGGAGACTGAATCCCGGCGCCAAGAAGCTGGTAGAAGCGGCGACGGCTGATCCGCAGACGACGTATTCAGGTTTTCATTTATGGGAGATTGAGCTGGAGGCAGAGGAAGGCTCGGCGCAGTTGTTCAAATCAACTGCGGCAAGGGGATGATCCCGTGAGCCCGCGTGAGACACCCGTATTGCTGATACGAGCTGCGACGTCGCACGTAAAAGCCAGTCATTGTGGGAGATAGAGGGGGTGAAATTTATCTATTGATGACTGATCTTATGCGTCTCACAAGGTTTCAATGCGATAAACGCGGTTACAAGAACCACTGAAGCGCTCACCTCCTTCACCCAGCAGCTCCGTACACAGCTCCCCCAGAACCAATACATTGCGAGCCACGCTCCTAGGTTCTTTCTGCACTGTCTACTGCCCTCCAAGGTGTCCCAACCTTTTTTTTTTTTTTTTTTTTTTTTTTTTCACTCTGCAGCCAACGAGAATGTAGGGAACTCGATTGGGTGTGTTTAGCTACTGATGGTATCATGCTGTGACGCTAAACATGTAGGCCGTGCACTTGTAGTACCTGGGGGTTGATCTTGCTGACTGAACCCGACGGGAAATCCCTACACCGTAATAATAAAAAAGCGGTCGGCGGATGGAGTACTCACACTGAATATCTCAACATCAAGTTATGTTATGGAATATCATTACCATCAGGCATTGCGGAGAGGAGGAGATCACAACGGTTGAGGTCAATTGCTCTAACAAAAATTACTTTATCAGGCTGAGCGATAACGCGGACACAGCCAGAGTGTTTCACCCATTGAAAATGCATCCTTGCATTGAATTCGAATTCCATTCTAATGTTACATTGGAATAAAAGCGTGTAAGGAACTTTTTTTCAATAACATTGATGAAATGAGCTCATAGGGGCGGGATGCCACACTGATGCACATTCAGTGACTAGCATTTGCATATGGAAGGAAAAAATGATAGTTACTTCTTTAAAAGGCCGTCCGAAGTAGCTTGATAAAAACAACCCGCAAGAGTTTCAGTGACCGAAGTTCACGAGCGAAGTATGTGAGACTTACTTTCTCCATACAGAGCTGCAGATGTAGCTTAATAAAGTGAATCGTCTCGGTACGAGTAAAGAATCAGGGAAGAC
>QMFG01000231.1:0-14179 GCA_003314545.1 Ramaria sp. MG151 | reverse complement strand
GATTGGTTGGATGACGTTGAACAGAGCTGATTACTCACTAATCTGACGCCTGCTGGACAAATGTTTCAATGCTCTGTTGAGAAGACATCTGCTTGTTCGAGTACGGTGAGATGGAGTGAGAGAATGTTAGACATGAATAAACAGAACGTGCAAGTCTTATACCATTCTGGAATGGGCGAGGGACAGAGATAGCATCGCTATCACGCCGCAGCCAATTGATCTGATGCCAACAAGTGCACATGGTGAACATCATCAGTGACACTTCCTTCTTGTCGTCTTGACTAAGGGCGATGGGGAACATCAATTGCCAGAGATGATCCAACAAAGATGGGAAGCAAGACCTTGTCCAAGAACAAACACCTCTAGCAATATGAGAACATAGATGAGGGGGGTGAAGGTTTTGCGACATAATAATGGGACATTGTCTTGTGCTTTCTCGTCACTGGGAAGAAAAGCTTCACATAGGGAGAGAGATACAGAGAGGTGAGGGGAAAGCGGAAATGGGCGGCAAGTGCTGCCTCGGCTCAGCCCGCGCCTTCCTTGCGGTGTATCATTTTGGCAACGATGGACATTAGGACTAAATGAGTAATGTTGCCGACCATATTAGCTTGCCTTGCAGGTGGATATTACAGGTGAAATTATTGCAGATGTTGCGACTCGTCAGGAGAAATGGACACGGACAACATCTCGTTGAACTCGACATGTTATGTTAACACAGATATCGCACGGAAATGATCAAATTCCTGGTAATTGGGACAACCTACCTTGTTCGGATCTGGGCAGCCTAAGGTGAGATGAGCTCGGAGCGCGCGCATGGAGATTGTTCGAGGTGTGTGATGTCTGTCGCATTGTCACTTGATATCAAGTGGGTAGTTCATGGCCCGAAAGATGATAATAATTCAAATATGGAGCGCGAGCCTGGCCACGGTGCCCGTTGCTTTGTGGCCTGATTGAGACATATGTAGCTGGGCCACAGCGAGATGGAACGCACCCTGGATACGGAGAGTTGGTTGAGTTGTCCACATGGTCCGTTGCTTTGTGATCTGATTGGGACACATGTAGCTGCGCTACAGGTTCCAGCTGCATGTATAGGATTGGCATTGTCCGGCGATGTCCGCTGTATTGTCTCCAGCTGATGGACACGTGATGCGTAGTGCCTGCCTCGAACAATGACATATCTCCAACCTGGCGCGTAGTACAAGACGACATGCACATTAAAAAGCTCCCACCACTCCGCCAATTCAAAATATTGAAAGCTGAACGCACAGGAAGATGCCAACTGGGTGATACATAATGACAAACATTGTCACAAGTCGGATGGTGGCTCCGTGTCTCTCGGTTTTGTGGCTGGATATCCTGGGGTTCTATAGACGCCGCCAGAAGAGCTGTGTCGGAAGTCGCATCATCACAGCTCACATCCGAAATAGAAGAAAAGGTACTGTATGAGATATCTGTGCGCCGAACCCTTGGCTCATTCCCTTCGGCATCTCGGCTCAGGTACATGACGCGGCGAGAAGCACGGTGCTCGAACTCCACCAAACTAACGGTAAGGATGATTATGTACACAAGTGTCGTCAGTGTTGAGTTGACATGGATCTAATAAGAAAAATAAATGGGAATTTTTATTTATTTTATTTTGTATTTGTTTTGCTTTTATTTGATTTTTGTTCAAGGTCTTTGAGGCGAGCTTTAGGCGCTTGATTGATAATCTAACCGAGATTCTATTGTGATGCGGGGGATACGCTGATGCGGGAGCAAAGTGTCAGCGCTAAAGGTTCGTGTACACTGACGCGAGCTTTGTAGATAGAGATATAGTGCAAACTTTGTTGAAAGAACACACAATGGACTTATATTTCTTGAGTTTTTCTATTTTTCATTCTATTTTTCTTTTATCTTTTATCACACAGACACTACCATAATTCCAATCATATCTCTTTCTGTTCTTCATATTTTCCTATCTACAACTGCCAAACACGAATATCCCAACCCACACGAACGATCTGTACACGAGACGCGCCCAGATCCACACGCGAGTACCCCGAGACACGAGCACCGAGACGCATCGAGAACACGAGCCGTGAGACATACCAAGAATACGAGACACCGAGAATCACGCACCGAGAACCACGGATGAGACAATCGAGCTATACACGAGATAGAGCGACAAGATACCGAAATCGTGAAATAGGAGCGACGAGACACCGAGATCACACGAGTCGAGAGGCATCGAGACACCAGAAACATGAGCCACACACGAGACAAACCGCGAGACAATGAGAGCAGAGTAAGAACACAAAAGAGACACAAAGAACAAAACACGCACCTAGACCTCGCACCGGCTCCTATCGATGACGGCTTCACGATTCTAGAACGACTTATAGCATCGGCTCCACTCGTCGGAAATGCGGATAGCGGAAGAAATGTGCAGGGGCGCGCGAGTTCAAAGCGAGACGGTGACACTGACACTATTTTTCACATGCACGAGATAAGACTTTCTCCTGTTCTTTTATGTATATAAGGACTATCTAAATAGCTAGAATATTAAGCTGTATCTTCGAGTGTACAAGACCAGCAGCAAGTTTCAAGTCTTTTATCCGAGTTCTTTAATCACATCACTTCTATCTTATCACAGGAATTTCTAAGTCCAACGAGTCTATTCCACTATTCAACGCTCGACAACGAGCAACCCGTTTTCAACGATCGCCCATTCGACGCGACATCGAACGACGCGCCGACGCGTCACCGCCACGCGTTCCAAACACGTCACGTGATCGACGCGTGAATCACGAACGCGTCAACATCGCGACGCGACTACGCGTCACAAACGCGACAATAAGAATAATAATAATATTCAATAATTAATCCCCTCAACTCTTAACAAACTTAACAGATTTGAGATAACTATTGAGTCGAATAGGTCATGTAAATTGAGAGCAAACGGCAGGTGACAATTTGCTAACAAAGAAACGGTTGCAGAGATATAGAGCAAGATATTCAGAATAAGAGAGACTTTGTGGAGTTTCACTGCCTTAGATTGTACCGGGAACTACAAGCGTATTTAAGTGAAAAGCTACCTAGTGATAGTTATTTGTGATTCCAAGAAAAATAATGGGGTGATGGAGTGGCTCTGGGGTTGCAATCTACATGAGGGAGAAGATGCACAAAAATGTAACTAAAACCTATCTAAAGCACCTGAAACCGATCAGTGTGCTATGAGAACTACAGATCATGTGTTCAACAAATATATTCAGCAGAAAGAACAAAGAAAATGAGATGGAAAAATTCTGAAACTCCATTTCAAAGCTCCGGGCACTTGTTTAAATGAAAAGGAAGTGATCGGCTTCATTCAGGGATCGGTGAGGATAGGGTAATAAGAAATGGAATGGGAATTTTTATGTATTTTATTTGAATTTATTTGACTTGTTTTTGAGTTTTTCTTCAAGTTTGTTTGAGGTGGTCTTTAAGCACCTAAGAGATAATCTAAGTGAGATATAAATTCTAGCGTGGGGGATGCGCTGATGCGGGATCAAAATATCAGCGCTTAAAGTTCACGTACAGAGATGCGGACTTGTAAATAGGTAGATAGTGAGAACTTAACAATTTTGAGATAAGTACTAAGTCGAATAGGTTTCTTGAAATGATGACGAATGGCCAGTGACAATTCGTTAACAAGACAAGGGTGTCAGAATCCAAATAATAGCGACAAATGTTGTGGATGAATGTTGTGTTAGTAGAAGTGTTTGGAAATATTCCTAAGGATAACAGAATGGTTTTGGAAAGTAAATAGAAATCCTATAGTAAAAGCGAATGGCTTTCGGAACGTCTGTGAATGAAGTGCATAGTTCCGAAGAGACAGAGGTTCCGAAAGGATTCTATCTCGTGGATCGAATGAACCTTGCAGTTCATGTGGATCACAGCCAATAGTCTTACATTCTTTGAAGTGGATTTAACTAATAAAAGTGGAACTGGAGTGCTTACTCAAAAAATATAAAGTTGTTGTTGAAGGTGAGTTGAGAGTGAGTTGGCAAGTGTGAGTAGAAAATCAAGTTGACATATGATAATTGAACTAGGGAATATACATGCGAATGTGCTAGCTATATACTGAACCATTCGGAAGGAAGAGCGAATGGGAATGAGTCCGTGAGGGTCGGAAAGTAGCTAAGCTACATGTATACTAATTAAAGGCAATAGGAAACAGAGAACAAGGGTGGTAGGAAAATTGTGAATGAAGAAAAAGATTAATGGACCAACAATAACTCTTGAAACATGTTTCCGAATCACATGGCTCTTCGGGTAGAACTAACCGTCCCTAAATCCTTCGGAGGGTGATCCTGAGGGCCTAGATCATTCATATCATAGAGTATGATGATATGGAATGTCATCACAAGCTTCCACACAATATAAATAACTCAATCAATGAGTTCATTGGAAAAGATGGGGATAGTGATGGGGATAGTCAGGGTGCTTCTCTTCCAGAAAAGATTATGATCGGACCTGGTTATTAATTGTTTCACTAAACACTTCATGGAGTGATTCCTGAACTGGATTGGGTGACCAGATCAAATGTGTGTGAAGTATTGAGGCAAGGGTGATTCGGGATTCGGAGGATCCATTCAGAAGGGCTGGTTTGGAAGGACAATGATATAGACAAGGTGTCCATATTGTGATCGTGACAAAGGGTTGCAAAGATATCAAGCAAAGATTTAGAGATAGTAACAGAGATGTGGAGGTTTACTGCCTTGGATTCTAGAGAAATTTACAAGTGTACTTATAGTGAGAGCTAGCTAATAATTGTCCTTTGTGTTCCCAAGAAGAATATTGGAGCGATGGAGTGATTTTGGGGTTGGAGACTACATGAGGGAAAGAATGCACAAAAATGTACTAAAAACATGTTTAAAAGTTCTGAAACAGATCATGGTGTGGTAGGAAATGTAGACCATCTGTTTCACTACTATACTGAGCCAAAAGATCAAGGAAAAACAATGAGAAAAATTCTGAAACTCCATTTCGAAGCTCCGGGCACTTGTTTAAATGAAATCAAAGTGATCGGCTTCATTTGTGGATTGGCGACGATAGGGGTGATCAGAAATAGAAGTTGGAGTGTTGTAACAGTGGATGGAAGTGTTTCAGAGCCACGCTGGGCTCGATCGGTGGCTATTGGAGCCCGTTCGTGTCCGAAGTGCATATATGCGCATGTTCATCCCTGCATTGCCTCAGGGATTGTTCGCCGAGTGATCCTAAAGATGTAAACAGAATGTTTTCTAAGGCCCAAGGCCTTGAATTCTAATTAGTAGTGTTTTTATGATGTTTTTGTTGTTTTATTCTGCATGGCGCTACTGATGCATCAGTGGATTACGTAATACGATTTTCGTGCGGTAGATAGATAAATAATAACATAGGGGTGATTCGAAATGGTGAATATATTGTTGTATGTGCATTTGGAAGTGTTTCAGAGCCATGTGGAGGCCGATCGATGGCTATTTGACCCCATTCGTGCTTGTGTGGCCTCGGGGATGTATCGCCGATTGACTCTAAAAATATAAACAAAATATATTCTAAGGCATGAAGCCTTGAATTGAAGTTAATAATATTTTTATGCTCTTTTTTTTGTTTTTATTCAAGGGGGCATCTCTGATGCATCAGTGGATTATGTAATCCAATTTCGCACAGTAGATAAATAATAACAGGATCGACGCGTAAGAACAGGCACATATTCATTGCAATCCTGTTCGTGGTTTTTTACGGCGGCAACTTCGTCACGATAATGGAATTCCTAGTTGGACATTACTCATACATCATGAAATGCCATTATCCCTCGTAAGGATGGGAAATTCGAGGAAACGTACCGCATGAGGGAAGAGCATGGATGTCGGAAGTTCAAACGATCACCCTGGAGCCGCACCGATAGAACTAGCTCGAAGACGATGAGTCGACCAAGGTCTTCACAGTCAAACACACTGGGTTTTAAATTCCCGAGACACAGTTCTCCACTGACACATGGACCAACCCTTATAGATTCGCCTAATCCGCGTCATTGCAGCGATGGAGGCGCATGTCGAGTTTCGTGCCCTTGTTTAGATAAGAGCACTCTTTGAGTTTGTTTTCCTTCAATATCGTCGCTTCTCCCAAATACCTTTTCCCTGTCTTTTGTCAACGATGAGACAAACGGAGCATTGAAATAATATTGAACTGAAGGGGTGCTAAGGTCACTGATGGAGTTGTGCCGACTCTGCAGATGATTTTTGATAACCATGTCTTCTCATTTGACACAGTATTAGCAGACTGAAAGGCTTGAATGAACGAAATGAAAGAAGTTCGGTTGAGCAGGGAAACGGCTTCAATCACTGCCTTGTAGAGTGTCGCATATAGTTCTAGAATGAAAAGAAAGACACAATAGAGCATTTCTAAAAAATTTAAAGATCGAGCATTTTGTGATATGTGTCTGATGGTCTCACACTTATAAAGGATAAACGGGAGTATCAGCTTGCCAATGGATCGGTGGATGAATGTTTTAATTATCTCCAGGATGATCAGCACAAGTAGGACATTGCAAGCTGACAAAGATGCATGGTTCTCCATAGAAAACGACAAGGCTCCGAGCTCTGGACATCAAGTAAATATCGGAATTCGAAGTTTGAATATTGGGAATAGCGGAGAGCCAGGTTTCCGGTAGGTGGGAGCCGGCAGCTTCTTTCACAGCCAGACTTCTCTACTCTGAAGCAAGAATTTGAGGAATATAGTATAGCCAAGGGTTGTATCTGTGACTTTTATCCACAATCTCACTATGAGTTGAATTTCACAGGACATACTGGGGGCAGCAAAATGCCATCACCAGTGTTCAACCTGGACGGCTGATTTATATCAGATGGGGAGAAATATGCTAGTTTGTCAGGATAATATTTTTAACTCCCAAATCCTATGGTAACCGTATTTCTTTTTCTGAGAGATAGACCGGGTATTCTGAACACAGAAAGTCAGCCAACATGGAAAAGCTGATAGTTAGCTATGAAATCTTAGGAAAAACGTTCCCGCTAGGACATAATACATAGGATCCTTACCAGGCAAAGCACTGAGGCACGGACTGACCGTAGTCGCTGAGATACATGAACGGCGGACCGAACGACGACGAAGAATTCTTCCCATTACTACAACCATTTTCTCATCTCTCAGAGGGCTGTAGCCGTTTGGATGCATTTCCTCAAGGAATTATGAGACCAAAAACTCAGAGTGACAGACAACCTTGCTTGTGCCTGGAACTCGCACTTTTCCGAGGAGTTGCCCTTTGCGCCTGTACTGCGCCGACCTCTTTAGAGAAGTGACGGTGGGTGCACATAGGAGAATTGAGATCTACGACATCATCAGAAGCTAAAATACCCTTGGTTGGTAATATTTGCGTTAGCTTGAAATAAGACAAAATACAACATAGTGCATGAATACGAAATAGCGTAACTTCTCAAGACTTGTCCAAACCCCCTGCCATATGTCAATCAATCCAGCAGTACAGCTCCGTCGGTCAAATCATCCGATGTCTTCTTTAAGCATATGTGCAGTCAAACTTCGGTAATACATGGCTTAGCAACGCCCATAGGGAGCTGCAGGAATTCCAGGCAGTTTCTGAAAATAAATCAGACAGTGGATTACAAAGGAATATAGGACAATGAACAACCGCTCCGAACGAGATAGAGAGAAGCCATCCTTCTCTTCGTATATCTTATCATCTAATTCCCACTCTGGTTGGTCTAACCAAGTTGGCTCCAGTTCCATAGAGAGCCGAAACGGTACAAGTTCTGGGATACCAGAATCGGGAACAAGTAGAGGACCTCCTTGGGTCTTCGTAAAAGAAAAGAGAGGCGGGAAGTCCTTAATGCTACATTGAGTGTCTTCCTGAAAGGATTTCGTTCCGGCCATCTCCTCCCGGAGAGTATCCGGAGCGTCAATACTCCCAGTCTTGTGCAAGGCGGCGTAATCAATTTTCCTGAGACAAACATGGAATGACGAAATTTCACAAACTGTTTGAAGTTCATATTGGCCTCTAATTCCATGACAGAACTGGAGACTTACTAAGCATCAGAGCATGCGAAGGGATAGTCAGACCATGCTGGGCAATGATCGCACAAGCATGCTCCTGTAATATTTTCCACGCTCCCTGCATGGTGTGTCCGGTCCTGTAACTTAGTGTGTAAACGATTGTCGTAAGGCCCTTATGTTCAACCTCCGGCTGAACTCTGCAAAAGATAAAACGGGGGAGAATGGAAGGGCCCGATGGACATGCCTTTGTCTCCAGTACGTTGTCCCATCAATTGGCACACTGAAGGTGGAAAAACCCCTTGCTCCTCTCCAGCACGCATCCCAGCTGAGTTTTTCGATTTTAATATTATCCAGTCGTCCATCGTGTTATGATAGGAGTAAAATCTCACCTTTCTGCCACGTCAAATCCACTTCTCAGGGAATTCTCGAACACTACGAGATTGTGAACGTTGTCGACAAGGACAAACCTATCCTCTTCACCCATGTATCCAATGTCCCCCAAACTGAACCTGCCAGGACTGGGCCTTGGCGAAAAAAAGCGCGATCCTATCCACCCGCGTTCTAAAAATGCAGCTCCAACCATAGGCAGATCAATGTTTTCGTAAGGACATTGAAACATTTCCTCAAATTCAGGGAATTCATCAGGCGTTTTTACACTTACGGGGGAATGCGGTGCAAACGTTGCACGTATAAGCTCAGAAGCAGGGTTATAGTGACTAATATGATATGTAAGATAATGGATGAATGGATGCTTCTAACCCACTTGGGATCGAACCCCGTACATCTACCGATAAGATCATTTATTGAGTTTTTCGGGAACGAATCAACTCCAAACTGTAATTCCGCTTCAGATATTCATGCAGAGCATTTAAAACCATCATACATACTAAACCTTGATACTGTCGAAGTTCACCCGCGTAGACAATGTTCCATTCGTGTCGAGACCGAGAAGAGCGCGTCACAAGGACGTCATCAACCTAGATATGATTGGATGGCGATTCAAAGGGCAAGAAGGCCAACATACAAGATTCCCAACACCTTCAATCCGAGATCGAAGCTGAAAATCTATAAATTCCTAATTTTCCGTTTTAACAAATGTTTTGGGCGAATGGATGATCCTCACCTGGCAGGAGGGATGCTAGTGGATCATTTCAAGTAAGCCGCGTGCCTATGGGATAGGTCAGAAACTACGAACCATGCTGCATAAGGCACGAATCAGTTCTATTGGATTCCAGGACAGGGTTTGCATAAACCACTGCCCAAATGTGCCCAAAACACCTGGTGGAACATGATATATCTGGATCGGAGCACTCGACGTGGCACAACTTGCCCCAAAAAGTTGCAATACTCTAGGCGTCCTGCAACAGAACGTCTTCTTCAGATCACGACACTTCAGTGGAGATAGTCACCAAAATTGTCTCCGGGTAGCAAGGTCTTGTTTGAACTATCGTGTAGCCATTTTTAAACTGTCTGCGTTTAATAGACGAAAGTCGCTTACAGCACGTTGTATTGGTGGTAATTGTGTCCCTTGATAACTTTTCATGAGGACAAGCCGACCATCATCGCAGCGTTCGGCTTCATGAAGAGCCGTGACAGTTCCTGTTTCCGAGTCCAGTTGAATACGTGGGACGATTGTCCGAAATATCTGTACGTCAGCTCTGGTGTAAATGGAAAACTAATAATCACATTTGATATCAGTTTGGAGCAATGACCGGAATGGGATGATGCATACATCAGGGTCATCCTCGTGGAGCGTCACGACTTTCGCAAGACGTTCCTGGACCATGTCTTCGATGTGCGTGACTCTGTTGTACATTGCATGAGCCAAAGCATCTTGTGAATTTAGTGCTTGTCCAAGGGTTTTCAGCTGCAGAAGACGTCAACAACATCGACAATAATCCCAATAGGGGGATTATCACCGCCATAGAAGCATCTATTCCAAGTAACACCTGCAGGAAACGTTGTGCGATGATTTCATCAGTATGACGACTCTAGCGGACTATGCTTGCACGAATGGCGCACTAGGATAGACCTCTGCAAGTCTGAAAGACGTCGCTGCAACATGAAGATATCGTTCTGGCGGTCTGAAACATTGACGAGAGCCATGAAGCGTGACACAGAGGTGAGTCTCTTTACAACTTTCTGAATCTCGCGCAAAATTCTGAGTTCATAATTAGATCGCTGTGAATTCCTTTATGGTGGAGGAACACACGTACATTTCGAACTCGTCGAGCTTTGTTTTCAGCAGGGGCGAAGCATGATCCCATTTTCCTTCCATATGCTCTGCGATGTCAGCAAGGTAGTTTGCGACTAGATGGGCTAGATACTGGAGTCTAGCCGTATTCCACTTGGATATCTGGTTAAGGCCAACGAAGGTCGTCAAATATTTTTCAGTTGAGGAAAATCAGGGAGTTACTCGCTTGGACAGAATTGAGAATGTACATTGCCACCGACAACGCGGCGGAGAGTCCAGGAACATGTGCGCATTTGTCGACCAAGCGGAGGGCGTCTTTTGCGAGGTCCATTCTGGGGTTGTCAACTCCGTGAAGGTGCTGTGCGGATAGTCGAATAGTCAAAGGTCAGAAGTTATATAGTGAATTCGGGAAGGCGGTGCATGCAGTGACCGTGGGAAAGAGAACCAGGCTGTGCAGGCTTCCGGGTTCAGAGGTTTTGTTGCTGAAACAATACCCACACGTTGAAAAAATATCTGTGATGAGAGTTCAGAGGGAATTATAGAATCGTCGACGCGGATTTCCACGCAATCCAGCGATCGTAAGGAGCAGAAGGGACATGTGCGACGTCTTTTCCGATCGTAGATGAGCGTCGAGTGGAGAATATCCTACTTTTCATGTTGTAAGCCTAAACCTTCTACCGAGCATCTTCATTGTTCGTTGCGGTTTATGCTTAGTGAGACCGTTTTCAGTATTCGTTTTCGCAATGATCCAGTTCGATTGCAGAGTCTTTTCTAGTCGGTGCTGATCTATCAATCGATTGTTGTTGGAATATCTCTTATCCTTTTATTGGAAGGAATTTGAAGAATATAGATTGCAAATGTTCGACGGATCTTCTGAGCACCGGAATCATCGAAAGCGACCATTACGAATGTGACATTGATAATGGAATTATAAGGCATCGGCAGATGTAGTGTACTATCGCAACCAAATAATACGTTTCTGCGACACAAGCAGACTCTAAGAGCCGCTAATATACATGAACACAGTAATCAACTTGGCAAGAAGAAGAATCTCCCTGTTAACATAACGATTTATTCAAACCTTGGAGTCCTACAGTCATTTGCATGTGCTTTTTTCCAAAACAGTCTGAGATAACTGGGAAGCAAGAAAGGTATGGATGTACGTACGTTACAAGTGGGGTGGGTTTTTGGGCGAGGGGGGGTTTATCGTGTCCATATATATCCCCCAATACTTGTGATACACCTCTGGTGGTGGTTTTCTTTTTCTGCCCCATGTTTCTGTTATTTTTTTATGGCTATTTTTTACCGACGACGGTGGTATCGACTATAACAGAACTACGTTCCAGAGGTGAAGAGTGAACATGTAGTCCAAAATATCAGCGGATCGTATCAAGAAGCAGTTGAACCAGGTAAGGGGTTGCCCCGCACACACTTGCGACGATCGAGATTTTGACTCTCGTACCCATCACCCCTTCTTGTCATGTCCGCGGGCAGCTTATCGAGATGCCAATTCAGTTCCTCGTCGAGAAGGAACTCGTCGAAGTATATCCCCCCCCTCCATACCTTTTTCCTCGTCATTTCCCATCGCTAACCTATGTGTGTGTGTTCGCAGAATGCCGACTGGTTAGGTCTTAACCTCACTCTTGCCATCTACATTTAAATCTGGGAATCTTCCGACCCTCTTTCTCTTTTCGATATACTCCCCCTTCCTCCCCTCCCCCTTTTTTTTGTCTTATTTATTCTACACCACCGCACCATATCTCTTTGCCTACGATATACTCTGATGCTTGGATATATCTAAAAGGATTGGATAGTGTATTTTTTAGCCAATGTTATCAATATAGCATTGATTCCCTGGTTTAAATTACATTGCAGTATTCACCTAAGAAAACAAAACACCAAAATCAGATATGATATATATATGCTTCGCTCCATCCATATATAATACAACGACGGACACACAGGGGATACCGAGTAATATATAACGTTGACATCCACTGGCGCCTACAGCATCGGACCTGTGATTTGTTGGGATGGGCTTTGGACCAAGACACTATACGTCTTCGTCGCTTTGACCGTTGCCGCATCTCCTCCGCTTCAACCCTGATTCTCATGATTTCTCACCCTTTTTGAGACACATTCGTGACAAAAATTACGGTCGTTGCCGCCAAAATACCTTGTTACAAGGCTGTTCAGCACAGGCGCATTTTGTTCCCCTCCATCCCCTCTCGTTGGGCCGGGCTCGATCCCCCACGTCCCGGCTAACCCGTTTGCCAATACCGTTCAAGTAAAAAAACAACTCCCCCCTTCCCCTATACTTCCAGTCAAGTACCAGAAGAAGCCCCCTATATTCGACGGGATTCAAAGCGAAATACATGATTTCCCCAGCCGGACTGTCAGACAAGCAAACCCAAGTATGCAAGCTCCCGAGAAAGCCGAGTCCAGGTTTGTACCCGCTGCGCTTATGCGGGGTTCCAAAACAAAGGAATGCCCGCCCGGAAACCGAATCTTATCATTCTTGTGGGATTCAATACATCCATGTTTCGCGTAATTTATTTCGAAACTTGTAAAATAGAGCACCGCAAAAAAACATTTTCTGATGCTGCAATATGTAATACAGAATGATAAAAAGAACCTCCATCTATCGGAAATCATGCACTCGTTTTGCGCGGGTGGCAGGCCTGGCTTGAAAGTAGTGGTAGTTTGAATGGACAGACCCCGGGACTGACAATATTCACGGGGGAAGGGTCGTCCCAAAACGGCGGAGCCTTTTGTTAATATTATTTTCGGCACTCGAACGGCGTCTGAGTCTTGATTAGTCACAACTGCTCCATCTCCTTGACAATATGGCCGTGAATTCTCAACCTCCTTCCCAAGTTTATATCCCCATAGGCACCTAGTAAGCATTTCTCTATTGACCACTATATCCGTTGTTCCATAAACGTTTCACTTTCCAGTGCTTGTATCGGAGGTATCACCAATTCCTTGCCTATCGTGCCATCGCAGGTGTACTAATCCAGATACGATAGAGATCGCCATCCTCTGTGACGAACCTTTCGAACCCGCAAAATCGATCAAGGTTCTGGTTGACGGTAGTCCCAAGGATGTCACGTTTACATCTACAGGGAGGCATCCTGCCCGATGGACTCCTGATTCGATCATGTGAGTCCTACACCAACAATTTGCGAAATGTCATGACCTCCAGCGTTCCAATGCAGGAAGGTCTGGTCGACGTCGACCTTGGTAGTGCAAGCACGACACCACCGCACTCTGCGCACTAGGGCGACGATAACAGCATTGATTCCCATCGATGTCACCGATCTTCTGCGCGAATGCTCCAGTTATCCAGGAAAATACATAGGTACGTCTTCTTGATGCAACGACTCGGCATACTCATCCGATCTTGAAAACTGCTCAGAATATGCCACAAAGATTGATGATTTCGAAGTGACGGTAAAGGCGTGTTTGGCCTGTTTTTGGAAGGTGAGGTTAAATGAAGGACGGTTGTGCTGATTATTGATTCCTCTCACATAGTCGAACGAAGCGGTAGAAGCAAATGACGGCCCGAATGCAATGCTGACCACATTCGTTGACATCTTCTCTCCTGACGATATCACATTGGCACTTTCCGCCCTTCAAGATGTATTTGGCGGTCTTTCCAAATATAATGACGGTGTGGCCGGGATTACCAAAGACCTTTCGAACGTACGTTGTTTTACCCCATCGGCGTTCCAGCGCACTGACCTAGTCTACCCACAGATCCATCCCATTGCAAAAGCGGCTGTGGTGGCTCTGTCGGTTCCGTACAAGGTATTTGTCATGTATGCATTTATTCTGGTGATGAAGGACTCAAGATGCTGTAGTTGTATAAAACGCACGCTGCATTCCACCAGGACTTGAAAGATCTCAATGAGGAGATGAAGAGACTGGTTTCTGACTTGATTGTCATCAAGGATA
>QMFG01000225.1:573-11093 GCA_003314545.1 Ramaria sp. MG151 | reverse complement strand
CCATTGCTCCACATTCATTTCAACCCAGAACAAGCTCCACCACTTTGCATTTAACCCCCTTCTTTATCCTACAGATTTATGAACATTATTCTTCCATATTCAGGACCTAGCCCCATTATCATCCCTTTTCCCTATCTCATGATATTTTTCCGAGAATGGCATGCTCTATAACTCCTGAATTCTTTTGTATTTAACAAGGATATTATCTACAGAAATTATCATCGAGTTTTACTGTTATTTTTCGAGTCTTTGAGTTGAAATCCTTTTCAAGAGTGTTATTATCACTCTCTGTCTATCTCTGCTTGCTGCTGTACCTCTTAATTTTTAACATTAAGCACTAATAGATTGCCCCTGCATCAGCACCTTCCCTACATCAGAATACAATCTCGCTTAGATAAGAAAATTGGTGCCACCTAGAGCACACCAAATATAGCCCCCAGAATACATCAAAATAAATCAAATAAAAATAGGAAAAATACACAAAAAAATTCTCTTTACTTTTCTTATCATAGTATAGATTAGATAGTCCTTGAACTCGAGGACCTCTTGGATTTGAATGAAGAGAAAGACTCGTGAACTTGTTAGACTTATAACTTGAAGTCAAAACTGTTATTGTCCTTCATGAAAATATACATCTTTTATAGTACTAGCTAAAAAGGGGATTTATGCTTATGTGAAAGTCCTGTGCTTCTGGTAACCTGCTCCTGATCCCTATTGTCATTTATGACACTCATCTCTGTCCCCTTTGACTTGAGGGGCGGTCTCATTTGTGTCTCATGTATATTAATGGGTGGTGTCCCTCGACTTGAAGTGTTTGTGAATGTTTGTGAATGTTCACACATTATTGTCTCAGCCCATTTGTTGAATCTCATTTGCTGTACTGGTGTGGAAATGAAATTGGATGAAATGGAAATGGAAGTGGAAATAGAAGTGAAATGAGATAAAAATGTGATGTCTGTCCTTTGTAAATCATCCATTTGCTGCTTACTCTTATCCTCGTTCTTATCCTCTCAACACTCCCTCTCAAGCCCAACATAACCTAATGGATCCTAGGATGCAGAGGTGCAGAGGTGCTTGTGTGGTGACAATGCCTTGGTGAGGACATCGGCTGGGCTCTCATTCATCTTAATGTAGATCAACTTTTATGTTTCCAGTGGTGATTTGTTCCCACATGTAGTGACAATATATTAGTGACAATATATGTCAATATGTTTGGTACAGCTGTTATTGATTCTTGTTTTTTTTTTGAGTATGTGATGGTGGATAGTGTCACGATCACGATGTGGACACCTCATCTACATCAGTGTCCTTCCGAACCAATCCTTCCGAATGGATCCTCCGAATTCCGAATCACCCTTGCAACAATGCTTCACATATATTTGATCTGGTCACCCAATTTAGTTCAGGAATCACTCCATGAAGTGGGTAGTGAAACGATCAATAATCAGGTCCGATCATAATCTTTTCTGGAAAAGAAGCACCCTGACTATCCCCATCACTATCCCCATCTTTTCCAATGAACTCATTGATTGAGTTGTTTCTATTGTGTGGAAGCTTGCGATGACATTCCATATGATTATGTTCTATGGTATGAATGTTCTAGGCCCTCAGGACCACCCTCCGAAGGATTTAGGGACGGTTAGTTCTACCCGAAGAGCCATGCGATTCGGAAACATGTTTCAAGAGTTATTATGGGTCCGTTAATCTTTTCTCTTCATTCACAATTTTCCTACCACCCTTCTTCCCTGTTTCCTATGGCCTTTAATTAGTATACATGTACCTTGACTACTTCCTAACCATCACGGACTCATTCCCATTCGCTCTTTCTTCCGAATGGTTCAGTATATAAGCTAGCACATTCGCATGTACATTCCCTAGTTCAATTATTGTATGTCACCTTGATTTTCCACTCCTACTTGCCAAACTCGTTCTAAACTCAACTTCACCAACAACTGTATATTTTTGAGTAAGCCTTTCAATCCAACTTTTATCAGTTAAATCCACTTCAAGGAATGTAAGATCATTGACTGTGATCGACATGAACTGCAAAGTTCATTCGATTCATGAGATAGAATCCTTTCGGAACCTCTGTCTCTTCGGAACTATGCACTTCATTTGCAGACGTTCCGAAAGTCATTCGCTTTTACTGTAGGATTTCCATTTGCTTTTCATATTCATTCGATCACTATTAGAGATATTTCCGAATACTCGTATTAACATGACATCCATCCACAATATTCATTGCTATTATTTGGATTCTGACAGATAGGTTGTCTGTGTATATGTGGTGGTAAGGAGTCAAGGAGATGAATGAACAAAGTTCAACATGCCAAATTGATACAAATAAGGTCACATGATTCACATGACCTACTCCTACCTTATACTGGTGTGTAACATTGAAAATCTGAGAAAATAATAGAGGGTCAAAAAACTGCTCCAATGAGTGATTATTTTGTTTGATTTATTGAGCAATGAGTTTTGATTGGACTCACATTATTTCTTAAGTTGGTAGATAGCCAACATGTTCTAGTATATCATGTGAAATTTTCAGAACTTTTGCTGATGTCATTCCTTCACAAATTATCGATCTTTCTAAAATGCACAAACATTGGGGCAGTTTTTTGACCCACTGTATACATACAACCACATCAGCCGTCATTGTCAAGGTTGTCAGTGCCGGGGAAAACACCATGCAGCAGAAAAGGTGTAGCATGATTGTGTGGATCCAAAAGTTCATCTCCTACTATGAATTCAATTGCTGGAAGAATCTCCTTCCTCATGAGGTTATAACAAGTCTGTCCCATTTATCCAAACAACAGTTCAGCTCTGTTTGTATAGCTACCCCCAGGAACCATGATACAGCCACATTTTCAGCATGCTGGGGTCTGCGTATTTCAATTTTACTTCAATTAAAGGTCCTAAGTCTGCAATTTAGGCCCATTTAGGGTTCCATGCTACACGTGTAGGATATGTCGCCACGAAATGTTGAGTTAGGAAACAGCAAAATGCTGACATACTTCTTGTCCCTTCACTCCCAAATGAGTTGGTGATTATGAAGATACGTGCTTTGATTCATGTTTCTTTATTCTTGGTGACTTCACTAATTGGAGTGTGAGTGATAGAATTATAGGATAGGATAATATAGCAACTCCAAGAATTGTGCAGTAGGCTTGGATTGTCTTCAGGGAATAAACTAAACGATTATTCTCCTCAGTGGTGTCAATCACTATATTAAAGAATCACTACCTAAAAGATTATTCTACAGAATTCTCAGTAACTAGAACACATATAATATTACAATAGGCTCACCTCCTCAGTGGTGTCAATCACTGAACATGCAAGCGTGTCTCACCTGTGTATATATCCTAACTGGTGTTGAAGCGCCTGTGTGCGTCGGGTGGCCAAACTACTGGCTCTGACTGAAATTCTGGGCGCTTGCCTATTCTTGACATGGAAGCAAAACGAAAGGGGTCGCATGGTGTAAGAGCAACCCTCCTAGTGCTCTAGTAGAGGGGAAATCCAAAGATATATATAGGCAAGGAAATACAATAAAGGGAAACTCTCACCTAGTAGAGGGGAAATCCAAAGAGAAAAGTCTAAGAGTCCCCACTACCAGTGAAACAACTATATACGACTACCTAATGCCCAACCAGGGGCACTCCTATGCACTATCAACCTTACCCGGCTTCTATCCCCATAAGGTGTTTCATCCCTGATAGAGGCCAGATGCCGGACCGGGTGTTCAGGTCTGACATTTGGGTTACCCCCGAGGTGGGTTGAGGTCTCGGGCCCTACCCCCGAGGTGGTCTGAGGTTTCGGGTGGTCTGAGATTTCAGACCAGAGGCCCGAGACTTCGGACTAGTAAACAGAGGCTTTGGGTCAATGACCCGAGGCTTCAGACTGAGGTTCTCGTGCTTCGGATTTGCGCCTCAGACATGCAAAGGTGTCAGAGGTGTAGAACTTGGTGAGAGTTGGTTGTCCCCTGACATGTGGCTTGTAATACATAGAAATGCGAAAACAAACTAAAAACATTGTGAGTAGGAAATATAAAAAAAAATTAGGAGATATATTTGGCTTGACTCAAGGACATATGGCAAATGTGTGCCCAACAGTGAGGGGTAGGAGTCTAGTGGAAGAACCTGAAGTCGAAGTATCATTTGACATTGAAGAAGAATTCTGCTGTTGGACAACTGGGCTGTGGGATAGGGCAAGTTCACATTCTCAACAGTCACTTGCTTTCAAAGGCACCTGAGAATGACAGGTATCTGTAGTTGGATGGCATCAATCAGTCTATTATGATAAAGGAATGTGATCCATGTGATCTCATAATATTTCTCTTACTTGTTGCTATGCTACAGTTTACATTTGCTTTGCTGCTATGGTGCTTGGCTGTGATCAGAATCATTACCTGCTCCGGATTTGAGTGATATGTGATTCTTGCAGTGTTTCAGTACTGCCAAAGCACTCTGGACATCGGGAAAAGTTCAGAATCCAAAGTCAGAATATTGGGAATAGCGGTGATAAGCCATGTGTCTGGACCATGGGAAGTAAATTCTGCAATTGTTCATGTCATTGTTTTGGTCCCTATTGTCGTTAATTACAGGCAGAGTCAGAATACACAAGACATACAATCTCTTTCTATGAATTTAGAGACCAAAATGTGATGAGTATTAGTGCATGGAATGTTATTTTATTATTTTCTTTTTCTCCCAACGCGCGGCTATGCATTACATAATCTACTGATGCATCAGTAGCGCCGCCTAGAATAAAACCAATAAAAACTAATAAAAACAAGTACTAATGTCAATCCAAGGCTTTGGGCCTTAGGAAATTATCTGTTTACATCTTTAGAATCACTCGGCCAACGATGCCCGGCCCATGCAGGGACGAACGTGCGCATATATGCGCTTCGGACACGAACGGGCTTCAATAGCCATCGATCGAGCCCCGCGTGGCTCTGAAACACTTCCAACAACCCCTACGACACTTCTATTTCCATTCCGGATCACCCCTATCGTCGCCGATCCACGAGCGAAGCCGATCGCTTCGATTTCATTTAATCAAGCGCCCAGAGCTTCGAAATGGAGTTTCAAGATTTTCAGTTATTATTTCTCTTGTTCTTTTGATTGAATATAGTAGTGAAAACAAAATTAAGTGAATGAGAGGCACAGCAGCAATAAACGACGTGGGGCAGCGGGGCTGCAAAACTGTGAGGAATGCGAAATGAAGGAGATTTGAAACTCCGGCATGGCATATGGAAATGGCGTGCGGTGACTCAAAACCTTGCTGGGCACTCTGTTTGGGTGGGCGCTCGGGGATTGAAAGTCAGCTTAATGACTCAGCATTAGATAAGCATTAGGCCAGTCGCTTTATAGTATAGAATAGTATAGAATAGAATAGTATAGAATAGAATAGAATTTCAATCTGAGCTGCTGGATCTGAAATGGAGCCATTCTGCCGGAGTTTGTGGGTGCCAGTTGATTTTGGGAGCTGAGTTCGAAATGAGGCCGCGCGACGATGAAAGGTCGCGCGCGTCGGAGTTTGAATTAGCGCGAGTGAATTACGAGTGAAGTGCCGGCCAGGGAAAATATATTTTGAAAGGCTGGAAAAATATCAGAAAAATCCAGAAAAATAGTCCATTTATAAGGAGACGTTTGGATGGTAGTACAGAGTCTTCTTTACTCTATTTTTGTGATTTTTAAGCAATTTTTACCAGAATAAGCAATATTCTTGAGCAACATTTGGAAAGAATTCATTTTTTTTAGGTGAGCCCCAACAATGTCTACCTGATTGTTCTACCCAAACTTGCCAACTCGTCATAAAATCACCTTGAACAACAACTTCACATTTGAGTGAGCACTCCAGGTCTACTTATATTAATTTAAACACACTTCAAAAGAATGTGAGATCATTGGCTGTGATTGACATGAACTGCAAAGTTCATTCGATCTACAAGATAGAATCCTTTGTAACCTCTATCTCTTTGGAACCATGCATTTTATTTGCAAACATTCCAAAAGCCATTCGCTTTTTACTGTAGGATTTCTATTCACTTTTGAATACCATTCTATTATCATTAGGAACATTTCTGAACAGAATTACTAACACAATATTCACCCACAACCTTTATCACTGATATTTGGATTCTGACAAAGTCCTGAGCCAATTTATTTTGGGTTTGATGCCCCAAAAGGCTTTGAACGGTGATATGCCGAGCCTAGAGTGCAGGATCCGGTTTTTGATGAAATTTGCCATGTGTATTGCTGATACCCAAAATTGTGGAGGCAAATTCAACTCATGTTGCATTGTAAGGGCTGCTTCTTGCAGTGTTCTGTTGAGCCATTCAGCAATTCTATTGTGTTCTGGTGTGTAAGGGGTAGTCGTCTTGTGTATGATGCCTAGCTTGATACATGTGTCCTTGAATTCCTTGCCAATGTATTCCCCTCCATTATCGCTCCTGATTTTCTTGACCATGACCAAACGGCACACGATGCGCAGCAGTCAGGTTATCTAGGGTCTGTGTATCCTGGTGAGACGGTGATGATGACAATGATGTTCCTGATGGTGGGACGTCTGTCTCAATATCCACCTGGACGGTAACGAAGAGACCTGTAAGGTACTGTAGACTGTAAACTACTTTGCACACGTGTGTCACGATCACGATGTGGACACCTCATCTACATCATTGTCCTTCCGAACCAATCCTTCCGAATGGATCCTCCAAATTCCGAATCACCCTTGCATCAATGCTTCACATATATTTGATCCAGTCACCCAATCCAGTTCAGGAATCACTCCATGAAGTGTGTAGTGAAACGATCAATAATCAGGTCCGATCATAATCTTTTCTGAAAAAGAAGCACCCTGACTATCCCCATCACTATCCCCATCTTTTCCAATGAACTCATTGATTGAGTCATTTCTATTGTGTGGAAGCTTGCAATGACATTCCATATCATTATGTTCTATGGTATGAATGTTCTAGACCCTCAGGATGACCCTCCAAAGGATTTAGGGACGGTTAGTTCTACCCGAAGAGCCATGCGATTCGGAAACATGTTTCAAGAGTTATTATGGGTCCGTTAATCTTTTTCTTCATTCACAATTTTCCTACCACCCTTGTTCCTTGTTTACTATGGCTTTTGATTAGTATACATGTACCTTGACTACTTCCTAACCATCACGGACTCTTTCCCATTCGCTCTTTCTTCCAAATGGTTCAGTATATAAGCTAGCACATTCGCATGTACATTCCCTAGTTCAATTATTGTATGTCACCTTGATTTTCTACCTACACTTGCCAAACTCGCTCCCAACTCAACTTCACCAACAACTGTATATTTTTGGGTAAGCCTTTCAATCCAACTTTTATCAGTTAAATCCACTTCAAGGAATGTAAGATCATTGGCTGTGATCGACATGAACTGCAAAGTTCTTTCAATTCATGAGATAGAATCCTTTCGGAACCTCTGTCTCTTTGGAACTATGCACTTCATTCGCAGACGTTCCGAAAGTCATTCACTTTTACTGTAGGATTCCTATTTGCCTTCCAAAACCACTCTATTACTACTAGGGATGTTTCTGAACACTTTTACTAATTCAACATCTATCCACAACATTTATTGCTATTATTTGGATTCTGACAACGTGATGTCTTTGGGAACTCAAAATTGTTCACATTAGACGCTGATACATTTTGGTTCCGTAGCACCTAATGTGAACGTCGCAAGAGGGGTCATGCATTGTGCGATTCCGGAAGCATGCACTGATTCTGATCACAGCCGAGTGTCACAGGTAAATGAAGGATGCCCTTAAGGCTTTTCTGTAGAGATATTGCGAGCTCACACCTTAGGTGTCACGTGACCTGTTTAGACTACCCGAGTCACACCTGTAACTAAAATTTTTTTCATTGAATTATAACAATCTCCCAAGTGAAAATCATGTCGTTCGAGGGGAAACTCAACATAATTCAACCACACCCATATTGGACGACCCGAGTGTACTGGCTCTCACCCTTCTTGATGACCGCAAAAACATACTCAATCTAAATTTCCCCTACGATGTCTGAAGACTGCGATCCAATTTTCTCTGCACTTACCAATGGGAACTATGCAGAATGGGAAATATGTATGGAAGCAGATCTGGTGGAACAAGGATTGTTGGAATACGTGTTTGGGACGGTTGTGAAGCCAGAAGGTGATACGGCTGGTGCCAGGAAGGCTGTCCTGGAGTATGAGATGAAAATGAGGCAGACCAGGGCCAGAATGATCAAGAGGGTCACGGCCGGTCAGTTGCCTCATATGAAGGATCTCGACCCGAAGAAAGTCTGGGCAGAATTGTGGCATGTCCATCAGGCCCGAGGCTTTGGTTTGAAGCTGGCGATGCGACGTGCATTCATCAACGCTAGGATGAAAGTGGATGAATCCCAAGAGGTTGTGGAGAGTATGGCCTCGTGGATTGGGAGAGTGAAAGGAATGCGCCTTGGTCTTGAGGCTATAGGAGTAGACGTGACCGATGACGACGTTATCCTCGTGCTCACGAACGGGCTTCCTGTGGTCTACAGCCAAATCGTCATCATGTTGGATGCCGCTCACACAGAAGATATCACACTTGAGAATGTTATCACACGGCTTGCGAACGAGGAACAACAACAAGATATTGATATTGTCAAAAGGGAAGAACAAAAGAAACTAGGAGAATCTGTGCTTGTTGCCAAGAAAGGGCGCGACTTCTCGGACATTACCTGCTTTTCTTGCGGGAAGAAGGGACACTTTCGCTCTCAGTGTCCGGAGAGGAAAGGAGAGGTGGGAGAAACAGCTGCTGTTGCACTCAACTCAGGTGATCTATTTGCATTCTAAATTACGTGGTGCTTCGCTCGAGAAGGTGTGTAGAGATATTGCGAGCTCGCACCTTAGGTGTCACGTGACCTGTTTAGACTACCCGAATCACATGACTCCAAGCACACTACTCCTAATTATATCTGACGCTCAGGCGGCATGGTAGTTGAAATAGGGTTTTACCGACATCCGCTTCGGTCAGTCAAATTGGTCTACATGGTCTACATCCCACCGTCTCGCCTTCGCCGCCACCTAGATGTGGTATATGGACAGAAGAGTCCTACTTTTATATACAAATTAAATAATCCCAGGCTGCATCTACATCGAATGACAAAGTCTATCTTTCAATATCTTCAAGCTTCTTCAGCTCAACCTGTGGTCAATATCGGCTCATCTAAGTCCAACAGCCGCCTCAATAGAAATTCAGAATGAAAAGTATGCTTGCCCAGACTCTGCGCCTCTTCCGCAGCAGGTGTACTCTCCAGCTCTCCCAAACTCCTTCCCGCCCAAGGATATTCATCGAGGTCTATGCGCTCGGTGTGAGAGGAATGTTGCTCCTGGAGCTCAATGTCGTCCAATGAGGAGGTCCCAGTGTCGAGAGTCTCGGAGACGCTCCGATCACCAAATTCATCCATGACGGCGTTGTGGATCCGTCGTGTAGCTGCATGGAAGTTTCCTATGTGTTGGGGAGATGAGTGGGTGCTGCCGTTGGGATGCGCATGCTTCTCTAGGTGGTCCAAATGGATGCGACAGATAATGATAACAGACAGGCTATATGCAGTATCAGTGAAGTACCTTAATGTTTGTGGTGTAGGTCTCTGACCTCTTCTGGATGGGACCAAGGACTGTAGCAATGGTAGGCTATCGTGAATAAGTAAGTTGAGATTTCAAGAAATCGCTAACAAAGTATTCACTCGTAAGACCTGTGATCATCATTTCATCAGCAAACCCTACAGAAGAGAACTGGTAATACCTTCTCAAGGATAGCGGTTGTCACTGACATTGTAAGCACAAATCTGATCTAGTATTAGACACCGCTTTGAACAGAAATCGCGACGCATATACCCATATCGCATGACACCTGGATGAGTATTAGGCAGTATAAGCTATAAGAGTAGTATTGCTTACTTTGTTCGGCCAGAACCCGAGTTAACGACTTTGAATCGACCGCTCGGAACTCTCTGAGCTGCCTCAGGGTTCCCACGGTGTTAAAAAGTGTGACTGCAACGACTACCGTGTCGAAAGTGATGACTAATAGACTACTGATGAAAATCACTGGAAATCAGATGAGTGGTTTATTTATAGCGAAGCGAGAGACGTCTCACCCCTGAAAAAATGTCAATAAACACGTCATTAATGAAAGTTCATTATGGCTTACAATAAAATGTTGTTTACCACCGTATCAGTTGGTGTGCAACTGTCAATGATCGTAGTATACTATGAATCACCAGAGATGTTACAACGAGGCAAGCGAGAACAAACAGTGACATACCATATGGCACGTGATAATGCCAATTAAGAGAAGACCAAGCACCAAACTAACCGTTTTCTTGTCCGGGGATACGGCATATGCGCGGGCCATCAAAAGCCCTGGAAAGATAAACAAATGAGTATATCATTCGATAATGAGAGACATCATCACCTTGTATTCCTAAGAGTGGGAAAATACTTGTGATATCATTG
>QMFG01000223.1:0-16941 GCA_003314545.1 Ramaria sp. MG151 | reverse complement strand
TTCTCAATGTTATTGCTAACAATCTATTTGTTCATAACATTCAACTTTAATAATTGGATTCTGACAGTGAGCAAGGATTTGCTTGTTGTCACAGTCACTCATTGTGTCTATCTCTTGAAGTATTCTCCACCGGTGGAGAGGACTTGAACTCCCTGGTGGATCGTTTACACAACGACGACGATCCAGAAAAGATCCCGCCACCACACACTTGGCCGACAATGATCGCATGTGCTATCCAAGGCTCCCCACACGGTCGACTCACAAAGTGTGAGATTGTGATAGCATTGCATAGACGGTTCCTCTACTATGCAAAGGTGAATGACCCCTTGGAGACAAAAGTGAGTCTACTCATACTCAATGATCTTTTTCCTTGGGAGTACACTTGGATGCGCCATTCATGGGATATTCTCATTCTATGGATATGGCAGTTACGGCTCTGAGTGAATTGTCATGCTTCGCATGCTAACTTTTGCGTATTAGGGTTCAGTGGGAAGAACACTTACCAAGGATAATGAAGAATATAATGAAGAATTTTATCTATTTTATTTTATTTTATTTGATGTGTTTTTGATGCTTTTCTTCAAGTTTGTTCAAGGCGGCTCTTAAGCGCCTAAAGTATAATCTAAGCGAGATATAATTCTAGCGCGGGGAATGCGCTGATGCGGAAGCAAAAAGTAAGCGCTTAAAGTTCGCGTACAGTAACGCGAGCTGTAGATAGACAGATAACTGCAACTTAACGGTTTTGAGATGAACAATGAGTTCAATAGAATGCTTGAATTGATGACGAACAGCCAGTGACGATTCGCTAACAAAGCAGGCGATGTTGAGATATCAAGCAGAGATATAGAGGTTGTTCTGAGACTGTGGAGGTTATACTGCCTTGGATTCTGGAGAATCTTACAAGCGTACTTATAGGGAGAGCTAGCTATTAATTGTCCTTTGTGTTCCCAAGAAGAATATTGGGGCGATGGAGCGATTCTGGGGTTGCAGACTACATGAGGGAAAGAATGCACAAAAATTGTACTAAAACATGTTTAAAATATCTGAAACTGATCGTGAGGTGGTAGGAGTTGTGGATCATGTGTTTCACTACTATACTGAGTCAAAAGAACAAGAAAAACAATGACAGAAAATCCTGAAACTTCATTTCGAAGCTTTGGGCGCTTGTTTAAATGAAATCGAAGCGATCGGCTTCGCTCGTGGATCGGTGACGATAGGGGTGATCCGGAATGGAAATAGGAGTGTCGTAAGAGTTGCTGGAAGTGTTTCAAAGCCACGCGGGGCTCGATCGGTGGCTATTGGAGCCCGTTCGTGTCCAAAGCGCATATATGCGCACGTTCGTCCCTGCATAGGCTGGGAATCATTGGCCGAGTGGTCCTAGAAATGTAAACAGATCATATCCTAAGACCTGAGGCCTTGGATTCTCATTAGTGAATATTTTTATGGGTTTTTTATTGTTTTATTCTATGCGGCGCTACTGATGCATCAGTAGATTACGTAATGTAGAGCCGCGCGATAACAGAAAAATGAAATAATAAAATAACAAAGGATTCGCAGTTCATCAGACTGGATCGCCCAAGCACCTGTCCCAGTCCTTGGGTTTGTATTTCCTTTGTATCACTGCCTATCAACTTTCTCATATAGTATCTTTAGCAAGGCGGCTGGTGGACATTGGCGGCTGGGACTAAGATCAACCTGAAACCAACGAAGCTGCGTACATCAAGGATGAAGCAGGCGTGTCCGGAAAACACAGGACAGCATGACCGTTGGGCTGTGGAGGTCCCAGGTCATGGCAAAACTGGCTTGCAAAACGGAGGTGGAGCTGGGCATGCGCATGGTAAGCACTTCAAAATAACTAATATTTCAGCTGGTGACATGACATATGGATAGATGATGATACTGGGGTGGTCAAACTACCGCATATCTGGGAGTTGGAGCTACCTGGCTTCCCCCCACCCGGTAATGTGCCACAAGACCCCAGTTTGAGGGTGCTGGTCTCGCACCAGCATCCCTCACCCTAACAAATATATATGCCCCACCCCCTGGGGATGCCCATTGGAGGACACACTCAGTGGAGTAGACAAGTCATTGCTCGCTGTGAGGGATGGATACAAGGGCAAGGCATGGGGATAGCCTGTGTGGAGCGGGCTATTATACACCGAGGTCGGTCTTTTATCAGCATCGCTCAATGGCTTACAAGCTACTCCAAAACCATATGCATCCTATGCCATGCACAATTATTTAATCTCTCATCTTGTCGTTGTCTCCGAGATCTTGTTCGCTCTGCCAGTTCGTGTCATTTGCATTTCTATAATTTGCAAGGAATTTTCACCTCGAACGAATCTTGTATACAATCTTCTTATACACTAACCAATCTCGTCATATGAAAGAGACATATTCACTCTTTCTCACCTTTCTGGACACATGTGCTGTTGCTTGGTAGTCTTGTGCTATCGCGGCCATCTCATCAAACACGTGACTCGGTGGTATAGGGTAGACTTGTTCCTTACAGGAGACCTAGTTTCAGGAGATATCCTATCGTCAAAGGTTGTGTGAACTGCAATTCACAAGTGTAAACGGTCTATTCGTCCGTCTTCTCTAATTCTCTATGCATATCACAACACCGATTTG
Organism: Ramaria sp. MG151; assembly: GCA_003314545.1. NCBI lineage: Eukaryota > Fungi > Basidiomycota > Agaricomycetes > Gomphales > Gomphaceae > Ramaria > Ramaria sp. MG151. Next base: position 14,310 of record QMFG01000223.1, on the reverse strand, counting down.
AGAAACAAATCCACCGGTTTGGAACAGTGGGGAAAAAAGGGAATAATTTAACCTCGAAGCAGGAAGGCAAAAGACAATTATAATTTCATGCCTATAAAAGAAGTCCCCTGGCCGCCGCTTTGTCCAGTTATCTAACATGTTCAAGAATAAAAGATATTAGCTCTCACAAGCGACACTCAGCTCAAATTTAAAAGGACCCGAATCCTCAACTTTGAGCTTACCGCTCAGCTTGATCATCCAGGTTTCGGTCAACCTAACGGGATGGAAGTCATTTGAGTTTGACGAGTGTCGTTGAGTACGAACTCGGCAGCGGAATCGTCAAGGGGGTTGCCATAGGCGTCGTGAATATAGAATGCACAGACCCTAGCCTGGTTCATCGGAATACGCTGTGAGACGCGTAGGCAGGAACTGATGTACAGCGGAACCCTCCAAACCAAGACTTCATCCGAAAAGTTCTCTGCTACTTGTAGAGACACTCACCATGACGTCTGATGGTATTTTCGACGGATACCCACCTGGCTTGCTTTTGATGGTACCTTCAAATGAGGTGGCTACCGCTTACTTCAAGGTTGGCGGATCTGAAGACGATGCGTATGTTAGCATTAGGCCCAATCATTCCCTCATTTGCCAGTTTTCGGGCGAAGGCACACGTTTCTGGATTGTCCGATAACTGCAGCCTTGGTTTTCGCTTCCTGGAAACGGAAACATCCGGCCTCGTATATTAGCTCGTTATCAAGGGTTGAAGCTTGTGAAGTTGCACACTACCAAAGCAAAATCATGCAATAAATGGGAAGCAGGAAGATCACAACCGCTTACGAAAATACACTCGATACAAAAAGGGACAATCTCCGAATGTCATTCGGACCTTTCCGTTCCAACCTCGTACATTAGCTCGGTATCAAAGGTTGAAGCCTATGAAGTTGCACACTACCGAAACAAGATCATGCAATGCATGGGGAGCAGGAAGATCACATCCGCTTACGGGAATACACCCGATATAAAAAGGGACGATCCCTGAACGTCATTCTGACCCCGACGGAAGGAATACCTAGCATTTCTTCTATTTTATTTGCGTTCCGCCATTGGGAGAAGAAACCAAGCACATATTTCATTCTCGATGAGTTTCTTGAGCAGTTCTGGTATGGAGCGGTTCGAAAATCCGGCAGGGGGATTGTATAATCGGTGTTGCAAGTGGCGTGTAAACTCAGTTGTTATACAATGATCGTTGAAGGGAGACTTTCGGTCACTCGCGGAGAAAGGTCTGGATGTTTGGAAGGTCGTACACTCCATCCGCGGGTACACCGTCTATCACTAGTCATGAGACGCGTTAAGGAACAGGAGGAGGAACCGATGGAGTGTGGTTGTTTGAGAAGGTCACACCGTCAATCTTAGCATTTTTGTCGGCTTTAGATTTGTGTCTGAAGCTCCACTTTGGCGGCCCCAAAGCGTCTCAATCTCTTCACTGGAGCTGAGACGTGAGTAACTCCTAGCTACGTTTGTCTTTAACTGACAGACAGAACTTAGATTCTGTTTGATCTAGGCACATAGTTTGATATAGATTCAGTCTCTTTACCAGAGCTTAGACATTCTGTTTGATCTAGTTGCGAGATACTCTCAACATTTTCTCCCTACAGGGATCGGTAACCGACATGTTTCCCAAGAACCGCATTGGTATCTGACTTCTGGGTGCTTTGAAGCATTGATGTCTGCTGTTTGAAATAATACCTAGACATATTGAGAAGCAACCGACTTCCCATATTACACACTACTGCGAACTCCCATCTTAAAATTATGTTGTCAGCAGACCCTCTGAAGAACGATGGGTGACTTACCCAAGAGCAACTTGTGTGAGATCTCGAGGAGCAAAAACAAAAACAAGGCATTAATAGATAAAACAAAAAAGGTACTGCGAAAGAGATGTCAGTACAGCACAGAGAAGCTGACAAAATCAATGACCTAAAAAAGTAGAATACACTACCGTAATGTTAGAGCCGGGAGAGCGCAATTTACATAGAAATAACTAAACAAACCTGTCATGAATGAGGAGTTTGAGTAGCGGTGAGCCATACTCATTAACATATACCGCCCATGCTTTATGCAGCATGCAGATGCAGAGGATGGCCTCTGTCACGATCACAGGAATCTGGCAAACGCCAAAGAGTCTTGGCATAGTAGGAGCACAGCACCCAGTGAGGCTGAATACAGGAGGTAATGCCTTAGTTGCTCAGATGATGAGAGTGAATTAGGCGGAGCATTGATATCAAATTGCCTCACCAATGGGGAGGTAAAATTTCATAGCCATTGCGGTGGAGATGATATCTAACAAAACGACTCCAGCCATCCAAGATGCTAATTTCCTGTTGCAATCATAAACGAAGTAGATCTTTGAACAGACATATATATCAGCTCATTTATGCATGAGATATAAAGCATACACGGGCCAGAAGTATGACTATCAACACTCTGGTCTGTTCGGTTTATTCGAGTTTCAGAATATAAAGTATGGTTTACCATGAACACTCTTGATTAAGACTACCGTACTATACCTCGTCAATCAAAGACAACAGAATGAGTTTAAGATGGGCATACGATGCTGCCTCCCATTTGCTGAATGCACTACAGCTGTAGCACGTGTGGATCTCATAACACTGGCCTGAGATTTGCGCTTACAACTAAAAACAACTTGAATGAGATTCTACAGCACCGAGGATTTGAAGAATGCTTGACCGTATCAGATAGAGATGGATAAAACAAGACTTTGTTGGGTATCAGCATGACTATCAATGCAAGCAGACTAAGCCAACGCCTACGCACCCGTGACATTAACAACAGGTGAGGAAACTTCGAAGTAGCGAGTCTGTAGGCAGTAGATATAAGCTCGATCTTGGACGGTCAGAATCGAAGCTGACGGATATGAACAGTATCTTCCCGAGTGAGTGTCGGCGACTCCATATAATTGCGACCTGCTGTACATCCAGGACAAATATGGCAGCACGTAGGTGGAACTGACCTCGGCATCGAATGTAATTACTGCCTAAACGTGAGTGAATGGTGTATATTCTCGCCGCCAAGACTCACCATGATCATAAACCAAGAAGGCCAAAGACGCAATCCATGAGTACTTAGTCATAGTCACTGCGTCGAGAAGCAAATCAGAGTCAGACGCAGTCAAAGTGCTTCGAAATTAGGACTCGCATGATTCCACAGCCGTAGCCACCAATTGAGGGGTGAAAAATGTTATTATTATTTGTCTTGCAAACATCAGATTATGTAATCACTCTGATGGATCAACAGAGCCACCTAGAATAGAATAGAAAAACAACTATAAAAACAACACCAAGATTAATTTAATCAAGGCTTTCAGCCTTAGAACACCTTTGTTTATATTTTTAGATTCAACCGGCCAAGCAACCCCAAATGCAATCAAGTGCAAATGAATGTACACACATGTTTGGACATGAATGGGCTAATATAGCCATTGATTGGCAACCATGTGACTCTGAAACACTACCAAAGACCAATGTGGTAACAAGAAAACAATTTCTACACACCCCTATCATCACTGATCCATGACTGAAGCCCAAATGCTTTCATTTCATTTAGAACAAGCGCCCAGACCTTGTAATGGAGTTTCAGAAGTTTTCTCTTCATTTCAGTTGTTCTTTTAACTCAGAATTAATTGTAGCTTGCATGATTTGTAGTTCCCAAAACTCACAGATCGGTTTCAGATGTTTTAGACAGTAATTAGTTCCACATTTGTGCAATCCTACCCTCATGTAGATTCCAACCCCAGAACCACTCCATCACTCCCATATTTCTCATTCACCCACAAGAGACTCACCCTAGCTACTGTTTTGTATAAATATGCTTGTAGTTCTTGTTAAATATCAAGGCAGAAAATCTCCACTAAGTTCCCTACACTCTGAATCTCTTGCTCTATATCTCTGCAATCCCTTTACCGCTATCAAATCATCACTGGCTGTTTGCTTTCAATTCAAAGCATCTATTGGACTCAATACTTGCTTCAATTTTGCCAAGTTGAAGTTTTATCTCTATCTACAAAGCTCACATTACAGTACATGACCTTTAAGCACTGACATTTTGCATCTGCATCAGTGCATGCCCCGCATCCCAATACATTTTCACTTAGATTGCAAAACAAGTGATTATTGTGTGCATTCAAGAAACTCAAATAAAACATCAAACAAAATTCAAATAAAATACAATATATATATATAAATATCTCCATTCCATTTCTTATTAGAAGACACTCTTCACAAGACATGGGTTGTGGTCATAGATAGAACCTGCTTGTTATACCACCCTCTTTCCAGCTAACAAGAGCAACTTGTGTTGGCCTGTGATTTTATCCCACTGCCACTATTTCTTTCCTTTTCTTTTCTTTCTCTGTGTCTCGCTCCATAGGCGCTTAAATAAGCGCCTTACGTAAGCAGAAAAGCGGCGGTTGGGACTTGTCTTTGTCCAATTTATTGACAAGTCCCAAGGGTTACTTGCTGTGTGACATTGTTAAGTGTCTATTATAGACTTTCCACGCCAACAACTTGTGTGAGATCTCGAGGAGCAAAAACAAAAAACAAGGTATTCATAAACAAAACAACAAAGGTACTACGAAAGAGATGTGAGTACAGCACAGAGACACTGACAAAATCAATGACCTAAAAAAGTAGAATACACTACCGTAATGTTAGAGCTGGGAGAGTGCAATTGACATAGAAATAACTAAACAAACCTGTCATGAATGAGGAGTTTGAGTAGCGGCGAGCCATAGTCATTAATATATACCACCCATGCTTCATGCAGCATGCAGATACAGAGGATGGCCTCTGTTACGATCACAGGAATCTGGCAAATGCCAAAGAGTCTTGGCATAGTAGGAGCACAGCACCCAGTGAGGCTGAATACAGGAGGTAATGCCTTAGCTGCTCAGATGATGAGAGTGAATTAGGCGGAGCATTGATATCAAATTGCCTCACCAATGGGGAGGTAAAATTTCATAGTCATTGCGGTGGAGATGATATCTAACAAAACAACTCCAGCCATCCAAGATGCTAATTTCCTGTTGCAATCATAAACGACATAGATCTTTGAACAGACATATATATCAGCTCATTTATGCATGAGATATAAAGCATACACGGGCTAGAAGTATGAATATCGACACTCTGGTCAGTTCGGTTTATTCAAATTTCAGAATATAAAGTATGGTTTACTATGAACACTCTTGATTAAGACTACCGTACTATACCTCATCAATCAAAGACAACAGAATGAATTTAAGATGGACATACGATGCTGCCTCCCATTTGCTGAATGCACTACAGCTATAGCACGTGTGGATCTCATAACACTGGCCTGACATCTGCACTTACAACTAAAAACGACTTGAATGAAATTTTACAGCACTGAGGATTTGAAGAATGCCTGACCGTATCAGATAGAAATGAATAAAACAAGACTTTGTTGGGTATCAGCATGACTATCAATGCAAGCAGACTAAGCCAACGCCCATGCACCCGTGATATTAACAACAAGTGAGGAAAGTCTGAAGTAGCAAGTCTGTAGGCAGTAGATATAAGCTCGATCTTGGACGGTCAGAATCGAAGCTGACGGATATGAACAGTATCTTCCCGAGTGAGTGTCGGCGACTCCATATAACTGCGACCTGCTGTACATCCAGGACAAATATGGCAGCACGTAGGTGGAACTTGTTATTATTATTATTCTACCCTGCGAACATTACATTACATAATCTACTCAAAGGATCAGCAGAGCCGCTTTAGAACTCAATAAAATAGAAAACAATCACAAAAACATTACTGACTTCAATTCAAAGATTTTAGCTTTAGAATACACTCTGTTTACATTTTTAATGTGGTTCCAAAACACTTCCAAACATCAATAATGCAATCTATTTACCATTTCAATCCACCCCTATCGTCACTGATCCCCGAATGAAGTTGAACGCTTCCATTTCATTTGGAACAAGTGCCTGGAGCTTTGAAATGAAGTTTCAGAAGTTTTCCAATCACTTTTCTTGTTCTTTTCAACTGAATAAAATTGTTGCACACATGATTTGTAGTTCTCATAGCACACAGATCGGTTTCAGGTGCTTTAGATAGCTATTAGTTCCACTTTTGTGCATTTCAACCCTCATGTAGATTGCAACCCCAAAACTGCTCCATCACCCTGTTGTTTCCCATCAATTCACAAAGGACTCACACTAGCTAGCTTTTCCTTTAAATACACTTGTATTTCTCTGTACAATCCAAGGCAATAAAACTCCACAAGGTCTCCCATATTCTGAATCTCTTGCTTGATATCTCTACAACTGCTTTACTGTTAGCAAATCATCACTGGCTGTTTGCTTTCATCTCAAAGCTGTTATCCAACTCAATAGTTATCCCAATTTTGTTAAGTTCGTGCTTTATCTCTATCTACAAAGCTCGTGTCACCATACATGAACTTTAAGTGCTGACACTTTGCATCCACATCAGCGCATCCCCCACATTTCAATAGATCTCCGCTTAGATTATCAAACAAACGCCTAAAGCTCATGTTGAAGAAACTTCATCAAAACTTCAATAAAACTCAAACAAAATATAAAATAAATACAATAAAAATTCTATTTTCTTTTCTTATTAGAACTGACCTCAGCATCGAATGTAATTACTGCCTAAATGTGAGTGGATGGTGTATATTCTGGCCACCAAGAATCACCATGGTCAACCAAGAAGGCCAAAGATGCAATCCATGAGTACTTAGTCATAGTCACTGCGTCGAGAAGCAAATTAGGGTCAGATGCAGTCAGAGTGCTTCGAAATTAGGACTCGCATGATTCCACAGCCGTAGCCACCAATTGAGGGGTGAAAGACATTCTTCACAAGACGTGGGTTGTGGTCATAGATAGATCCTGGTTGTTATACCTGTTATTATTATTATTCTACCCTGCGAACATTACATTACATAATCTACCCGAAAGATCAGCAGAGCCGCCTCAGAACTGAATAAAATAGAAAACAATCACAAAAATATTACTGACTTCAATTCAAGGCTTTTAGCTTTATAAAATCTTTTGTTTACAATTTTAGATTCAACCAGTGAAGCATCTCCAAGCCCATGCAAGCACAAACAAGCACATACACATGTTCAGACACGAACGGGCTAACATGGCCAGCGATCGGCATCCACATGACTCCAAAACACTTCCAAACATCAATATAACATTCTATTTACCATTTCCATCCACCCCTATTGTCACCAATCTGCGACTGAAGCTGAACACTTCCATTTCATTAGGATCAAGTGCCCAGAGCTTTGAAATGATGTTTCAGAAGTTTTCCGATCTTTTCTCTTGTTCTTTCTATTGTAATAAAATTGTTGCACACATGATTTGTAGTTCTCATAGCACACAGATCGGTTTCAGGTGCTTTAGATAGCTATTAGTTCCACTTTTGTGCATTTCAACCCTCATGTAGATTGCAACCCCAAAACTGCTCCATCACCCTGTTGTTTCCCATTGATTCACAAAAGACTCACACTAGCTAGCTTTTCCTTTAAATACACTTGTATTTCTTGGTATAATTTAAGGCAGTAAAATCTCCACAAGGTCTCCTACATTCTGAATCTCTTGCTTGATATCTCTACAACCGTTCCTCTGTTAGCAAATCGTCACTGGCCGTTTGCTTTCATTTCAAGGAATCTATACAACTCAACAATTATCTCAATTTTGTCAAGTTTGCACTTTATCTCTATCTACAAAGCTTGCATTGCAGTACACAAACTTTAAGCGCTGACACTTTACTCCCACATCAGCACATCCCCTGCATTTCAATAGATCTCTGCTTAGATTATAAAACAACTGTTCCTACAACTGTTCCTCTGTTAGCAAATCATCACCGGCCATTTGCTTTCATTTCAAGGAATCTATACGACTCAACAATTATCTCAATTTTGTTAAGTTTGCACTTTATCTCTATCTACAAAGCTCACGTTGCAGTACATGAACTTTAAGTGCTGACACTTTACTCCTACATCAGCGCATCCCCTGCATTTCAATAGATCTCTGCTTAGATTATCAAACAAGCACCTAAAGCTTGCATTGAAAGAATTTCATCAAAACTTCAATAAAGCATGAACAAAACACAAAATAAATAAAATAAAAATTCTGTTTTCTTTTCTTATTGGATTAAAAGTCTCATCACTCACCAGCAATGTCGCAGGCAATGATTACCACGCATGCGAAGCATGATATCCACAAATTCAGGGATATCAAACCAAAACTCAGTCACCACAACTGGACATCTTGGAAACATCAACTACTGGCTACAGCATGCGATAGAGGCTTGGACGAAGTAATCACAGGCAAAGAACTGATCCCCAATATAGATAATCAAACAACTCACTTGGTCAACAATGTCATATGCGTCAAAAACATCCCACTGTCAACTCTTATTGCCAATTGGAAGGATAATAATAATGCTGCATATAATTAGCTTTTACTCTGCATAACTCCCGAACTTCAGATGCTAATTGGTATCACTTCTAGGTCAAGCAAAGCCTTGGCTCTTCTCACAAAGAAGTTCAAATTGAAGGACCCCAATATGACAATTACCACATGATCGAAGGCCAACCCATCAGCTTGTACCTCTCCACCATGAGAGAATTCAGGGAACAACTAGCAGCTATGAGTGAAGACATTGCCGACTCCACACATGTCGCCACACTCCTTCAGAATGTCCCAGACTCTTGGGCACAAGCAGCACAGATGATCCGAATGTATTCAACCAACCCAAACAAAGTAGAAGAGAAATTGGAAGCACACGAAGTGCATATATGCACCATAGAACTCCAACATCAGCCAACCACTGCATTCGCAGCTCATACTCGTGGTCCCCCATTTCAACAGTACAGAAACCAATACAATCAATGCCCTAGGTTCAACAATTTTGATCCCCCAATCCCCAACTATTACCAGCAATTCAACAATCCGCAACCACCGGTCCCATCACACAGCACCAGCTATTCAGCTCAGGTGAACATTCCCCAGAGAATGAACCAGCAATTTATTCCTTGACCCAACAATTCTTATGTATTCAATGCATCTACTCCATTGAATCCAAGGCCACCAATCAATTGTAACAATTGTGGCAAGCTCAGACATCCTGCATCCAAGTGTTATGTTGCCTGGTGGCAGACTTTCAAATCATCAGGCACAGGGAACCCAAGGCCAATGGAGGCAAATTGTCACGATTGCAATCTGGGCATTACACTACCAAATCGCTCCTTCCAAAGCCTCTGAATGAGTCCAAATCCTTCATTCACATTATCAAGAAATTTGATATTCAAGCTCCCATCATTGGACATCAGGCTTCCTTCATCATTCAATAAGAAATAGTGAAACAATCAACAATTAGGTTCAATCAAAGAACTTCCTTGGAAAGAAGCAACCTAACTATCCCCATCACTATCCCCATCTTTTTCAATGAGTTAATTTGATCAAGGTGTTTCTATTTCTATGGAAGCTTGCGATGACATCCTATATCATTTAGCTTTATGATATGAGTGTTCTAGACCCTCAGGCTCACCCACCAAAGGATATGTACATGGCTATTCCTATCTGAAGGGCCACGTGATTCGGAAACAAGTTTCAGGATTTATTTCTAGTTCGTTAATCTTTTCTTCATTCACCATTTTCCTACCTCCCCTGTTTTATGTTTTTATATGGACTTTAATTAGTATACATGTACCTTAGCTACTTTCCAATCCTCATGGACTCTTTTCCATTCACTCTCTCTTCCGAACCATTTGGTATAAAAGCTAGCACATTTGCATGTATATTCCTTAGTCCAATTATTGTATGTCTACTTGATTGTTCTACTCCAACTTGGAAACTCATCATGAACTACCTTGAACAGCAACTTCACATCCAAGTAAGTACTCTAAAACTTATCTACATTGGTTTGAATACACTTCGAAAGAATGTGAGACCATTGGCTGTGATTGACATGGACTGGAAGGTTCATTCAATCCACGAGATAGAATCCTTTCGGAATATCTATCTCTTTGGAACTATGCACCTCTTTGTCAGAATCCAAATAATAGCAACAAATGTTGTGGATGAATGTTGGGTTAGTAAATGTGTTCGGAAACATTCCTAATGGTGATAGAATGGTTTTGGAAAGAGAATGGAAATCCTACAGTAAAAGCGAATGACTTTCGGAACGTCTGCAAATGAAGTGCATAGTTCCGAAGAGACAGAGGTTCCGAAAGGATTCTATCTCGTGACTCGAATGAACTTTGCAGTTCATGTCGATCACAGCCAATGATCTTACATTCCTTGAAGTGGATTTAACTGATAAAAGTTGGATTGAAAGGCTTACTCAAAAATATACAGTTGTTGGTGAAGTTGAGTTTGGAGCGAGTTTGACAAGTAGGAGTGGAAAATCAAGGTGACATACAATAATTGAACTAGGGAATGTACATGCGAATGTGCTAGCTTATATACTGAACCATTCGGAAGAAAGGGCGAATGGGAATGAGTCCATGATGGTTAGGAAGTAGCCAAGGTACATGTATACTAGTTAGATGTCATAGGGAACACAAAACAAGGGTGGTAGGAAAATTGTGAATGAAGTAAAAGATTAACGGACCCACAATAACTCTTGAAACATGTTTCCAAATCGCATGGCTCTTCGGGTAGAACTAACCGTCCCTAAATCCTTCGGAGGGTTATCCTGAGGGTCTAGAACATTCATACCATAGAACATAATGATATAGAATGTCATCGCCAGCTTCCACACAATAGAAACAACTCAATCAACGAGTTCATTGGAAAAGATGGGGATAGTGATGGGGATAGTCAGGGTGCTTCTTTTCTAGAAAAGATTATGATCGGACCTGATTATTGATCGTTTCACTAAAACACTTCATGTAGTGATTCCTGAACTGGATTGGGTGACCGGATCAAATGTATGTGAAGCCTTGATGCAAGGGTGATTCGGAATTCGGAAGATCCATTCGGAAGGATTGGTTCGGAAGGACAATGATGGAGGTGAGGTGTCCATATTGTGATCGTGACACTCTTCGCAGACATTCCAAAAGCCATTTGCTTTTACTGTAGGATTTCTATTCGCTTTCAAATATCATTCTATTAGTATTGAAACATTTTCAAGCATTACTACTAACACTACATTCATCTATAACATTTATCCATGATAATTGAATTCTGACACAAATAAACACAACTTATAGACCTCAGAATCAACAACCAAGCCATTTCGCATCACAGCAACAGAATTACCAGCAAAATCAAAATCAAAATGCACCCAATTTTGAGACAGCTGCCAAAGGAACTTAGAGAAATGATAATGACATCATTCTGATGGCTAAAATTGATGAAGTACCCTCTCAGACTGAAGATATAATATTAATTTCTTCAATTCCATCAGCCACCAATCAATACCATTACTGGCTAGTCGATTCAGCAGCCTCAAGTCACCTCAGTGGAAATTTGGATCTATTCCATGATATCAGGCACACTCCTCCTGTCACCATTGAAACCTCAAGTGGGGAATCATTCAAGGCAAATCAGAGAGGCACTATCAAGATCAAAATTGTATCCGACCCAAGGCTCCAAATCCCAGACGTCCCCATCACCCTCATTGACGTCATATATGCACCAAAATTGCAAGCCAATCTACTCTCTGTAGGAAAAATGACTACAGGAAATGTGGACATACAATTCTTCAAGTATCACTTGACTCTCATACACAGGGGCCAAATTATTGCTCAAGGATGCAAGGAAAACAACCTCTACAGCTTTATTGCACTGCCAATCCCCAAAAATCTACCTGAGTCCATCAGTTTATCATCTGAACCTGCTGATGTGGTTTATGGCACCACAGATTAGCTCATGCAAGCTATTCTACAATTGATAGCATGAAGAAGCTCAAAACAGCTTCAGATTTTCAACCAGACTTACACCATGGCTCCATACCCCAATGCACTGGCCGTCCCTTTGGTAAACAAACCAGGACACCTTTCAAGAACACAGAACCACTTCCCACCAATGTCAGAGACATCATTGTCTCCGATGTATGCGGTCCATTCCAAAAATCTGTCAATGGCTACAAGTATTTCATCACCTGGATTGAAACCAAGACCAGATATGTAAACATTGATTTTCTGAAGAACAAAGAGTGTGCTACTGTTACAGATTCATTCAACCGATACTTTCAGTGGATTCAGAAGCAGGCAAACACACAGGTCAAGAAAATTAGGACTGACAATGGAGGGGAATATATTGGCAAGGAATTCAAGGATGTATGCGCCAAACTGAGCATCATACATGAAACTACTACCCCTTACATGCCAGAACACAATGGAATTGCTGAACAGCTCAATAGAACACTACAATAAGCAGCCCTTACAATGCAACATGAGTCAAATATACCTCCACAATTTTGGGTATCAGCTACTTCAAGCTATCTACCAGTCACAAGCATTATCTCAAAACTGTTAAGTTTACAGTTGTATTTGTCATCTTTGCTCACAATAATAAGAAAAATGAAAAGAAATGTTTTGTATAATTTTCCTAATTTTATTTGATTTATTTTGGTGTATTCTGGAGCCTTTGTTTGATGTGCTTGAGCTGGCACCAATTTTCTTATCTAAGTGAAATTGTATTCTGATGCAGGGGAGGTGCTGATGTGGGGGAAATGTATCAGCACTTAATGTTCTCATGCAATTGGGTGAACAGTTGTTGATAGAGATAACAGAGAAACCTAGTAATTTTGAAATAACAATTGATTTCAATATAATCCTTGATTTGAGAGTGAATGTCCAGCAGCAATTTAATATCGGAGAGACAATAGTAGAGATATCAAGCAATTGCTGAGAAAAACAATAGCGGGACTTGTGGAGATCTACTGCCTTAGATTTTAACAAGAAATACAAGCATTGAATGAAACTGTAGCTAAGGAAAATCTCTTGTGAATGGGACAAGAATTGGGGGTTCAGAAAAAATCTGGGGTACTAAACTACTTGAGGCAATTGTTTAGTTATTACAGATCTAATTGCTTTTGTATCAGCTTGAAACTGATGGTGAAAAATTCTCAGAACTACAATTGAATTTGTTCAACATATTTTTCAAATGGGGAAAAAAAAAGAAATTAAGATAGCATTCTTTCTGAAACTCCTTGTGCCCATATGGGTGCTTGTCCAATTTGAAAGCTTTGGGGGTGGATCAGTGCCAATATACCAGTGTAGCAATTGAGCTAACATTTCCTATCGTAGTATAATTGATGTTTCATGTACATGAATGTGATGATTGGCCATGGAATGTGTGTGAATGTGTAAGGGGAGTATATGTGTGCATTCACGAGCCTTTGTGTTCATGGCCAATGTTCCAGTTGATTTTAAAAATAAACAGATAAATTCCTAAGGTGTTTAACCTCAGATTGTGTCCAAAATGAGCTGTGAATCTTTTTGTATTTTCTTTATCCTGCTTGAGTCCATCTCTCTGATGTGATCAAGTGATTATGTAATCATTTTGAGCAATAAAAAATAACACACAATACCTCTGTAATGAGCTTTAGGCACTGATCATATTTGATTCTATAGTGCTGCCCTGCATCAGTATACAAACACATTGATTAGATAATCATTGAAGCACAGTCAATTAGAAACAGACATTACAAGAGAAATATTATCATAAAAAAGATAAAAACACAGAGATAAAATTAGAGAATTATATTCCATTTTTTCTATAAGCACCTGGACTCAAAGACAATGGACATGTTCATTGAACATATTCACATATGTTCCAACCTAAGCTATGCTTTACTATTCCACTCCACTACATTCTACATAAGGTAGAAGTCACTAGGAACAGGCACCCTTTATGTAATATGGGCACCTACGTCACATGAACGCAAAATCTTCTCACAAAAAAAATGAAAAGTGCTAGAATTTGCCCAAAAATTAGTTTTTAAAAAAAAACTTTTTTTTTTTAATATGCTAAACAAAAATATAATTCTGCAATAAAACTAGGACTGAGCTTCCATGTCTCCAACTGCTACCACCCCCCTACCCTACAGTCTACCTATCCTGTCCGTACCAAAGACCGTTTATGTGATCGATAGCTGAGGAGCTGTCACAATCACAATTTGGGCATTACATTCACATCGTCCTCGTTCTGAACAATTCCTTCTGAAGCACTTCGTTCACATTCCCATCAATTTTATCCAACAACTCTTTTATCTATCATTTCAACTCAAACACTCCATCTAG
>QMFG01000222.1:7619-26141 GCA_003314545.1 Ramaria sp. MG151 | reverse complement strand
GCAACTCAAGTGTTTTCCAGCCCGCCTTTTTCGTTCTCGGAACCTGGAAGCGAACTTATCAGTGTCTACCCTCCAAGTCTTTCAAGGCTTGAGCAAGCCACTCGCTTGATGATCCCGTAACCCAAGATCCCTGACGCGTCTGTTGTATTTAATACACATTCATGCATACACCGGACACAATGTTCGTGCTGGAAAGGCATGCAAACGAATCTTTTATTCCATTGAGAGTTAATTGTTGGCCTGGGGTTTTGTATAATCTCCCTGGCAGCTTGTATGATCCAAAAGAAGGGTCGACAGATAGGGTAGGGACAAGAATGCGGAGTGCACTCGCCATCAAAGTCCCGTAGTCTGGGGCGCAAATGGTTACGGTCTTTAATGCATCGTACATTATCGTCCCAAGTTTGTGTCATCCGTCCTACAGATCTCCCACAGTTGAGCTTCACAGACAGCACAAGATCCCCCACCCATGCTTGCATACTCTTTGATCCGTGTACTTCTGCTGACTGCACGAACCCTTGTGTTTACGAGAGAGTTGGGGACCGGGGCGGCTGCTGCCGCCGCTACAGGATTTGTTCTAGCACACTGGAAGTAGTCTGTCCCCTAAAATGAATCTATAGCTAACGAAACACAGACTTACCGTTGTCTATAGGTAGTGTATAATATAGTGTTTTTGTTGTTCTAGCACACTGGGAACTTACCGTTGTCTATACTTGGTCGTAACTCAGAGCAGGGAAATGACATCATCACCGTGACAATAATTACTGTATACTACAACAAAATAGAAAATAGATAGGCATATACTATGGTTGTCCACCTATGCGAAGCTGGTTGACTAGCGCCTCCCAGTAGGACCATTCGCCTGTGCCTTCTGAAAGGTTGGTATCGCCGTTGAACATTGTCTCCATAATGTCTGGGACAATGTCTGATCCTCCTGCCCACTGTTCGTTAGCCTGAAACGTGTGGTCATCAGCAAAACTAGCGTAATCATAATTCCAAGCAGTAGGGTCACTCTGTCCGCCATCCAGTCGAGCCCAGTTGTCACTACCAGGATAAGATGAACTCGAAGGTTGACTTATAACACCTGACGGAAATCCGGCTGGTTCGTTGGGTGTCAAGGTAGAATAGAAGTCGGTATTTGAAGATGGGGTCGGTTGACGAGTAGCCGACTGTGGAAAACCCAACGATTGTGGACCAGACTGCGAGTTAGATAGGATATTTTCTTCTGTCTCGGCTATATTGGGAGGTGGTAGCGCCTTTCCGGACTCCTTGACTACTTTACTTCGCAAAAACTTGATGATTTTCATCTCTCGCTGAGTTGCGGCATCAATTCCGCGACCCACAGTCTCGGGGGTCGTGCGCAAAAAGTTGTCCAAGATAGTGTACATCTCCTGAGCATCGTCGCGGTTGGGGTCAATGATCAATGCAATGCCGCATATCATAGTCGACTGAAATGCACGAAACATTCCCCCGGAAGCGGCGATCGCCTCGCGGGATGCATTTTTATAGAAATTCTGCCGAATCTCGGAGTCGTGCTTTGCGGATTCAATACATGCTTGCCGAGAACTGTCAAATGTGTTACCACCCAGCCTACGCAAAAAGTAGGGGCGGTGAAGAGCAATCCGATAAAACATGACCTCTGTCAACAACTGAATACACCTTGAGACATTATGAGGGAGTATAACAGAGAAGTTATGCTCACAAGATATCGATGGACAGGGACATAAGGCTGCGACTCGTCAAATGAAGTGTCTGGATTTGTCGAAGCAAAGCACGGTGGCAATGATGTGATGAACTTCTTCAATTCCTCGTCTAAGGCCAATACTTCAGAATAGGAGCCCTGGCCTTGTACTTGTTGGAAATGATGAGCGACCCGACCCATGACCCCAGCTAAACCGTGCCTGAGAATAGCAAAAGTGATGGGTGTTGGATTTGACAGTGGTTCAGGATTTTGTGGATACGAATATGACTCCAAAGAAGTATCATGGATATTCAGAGGAGCGCGAGTGGATGTGTAACTATCAGAAATGGACTTTGGTATGCCTGTGATAAAGGCAACTGCTCTGTCAGCATGATACACGTACGCCCTTGGAGTTGTAGATGAATTAGATGTTCGTTAATCCAGATTTAACATCTCACCATATTCGACGCCGATACTCAGTTTGAAGCGTGTCTAGTTCCTGGAAGTAGCGTATTAGCATGGCGCCAGGATAGTTTATATCGAGTTCACCAGTTTCGAAGGATCACGATGCAGGCCTAATGCTTGGGCAGTTCGTACCGCAGCACCAATCTCGTTCCAACTTTCTGTTACTCGTCGATCAAAGATGTTAAAACGAGCACCCTGATATCACATCTGTAGCTTAAAAACTCCAGATCTTGGCAGTGACGCACCAGTAAGCGTGCTAAGATTATTTCCAAGGAGTTGGTTTGAATCGCGGACGCAATCAAAAGCGCTCGGCGTGAAGACCAGTAGTACCTACGCTCGGGAGATGTTGAGGTCAGAAAAGATTGTGTTTTTAAATGATAAGCTGAACCTCAAGGATGTTAAGCGCCTCATTTGATCACTGTTCTCGATATGTTCTGGAGATAAACGCATGGATAAAGCAAGGACAACAAAGAGGAGGGGCAAGAAGCGTATGTCGGAAGGTTGGAGGTTGTGTCCATTTAGACAAATGGATTGGTAAGAGGCTCTGAAGAGAGGCTCGTAGAGTGGATAACGCGTATAATTTCTGCTCAGAGAGTTCTTTAAGGAGGAATTGGTTCTCGATTATTAATAGAGGGCTCGTACATCACGGTGAAATAATGATCCACGAGGACACGAGATAAATTCTCGTCGGGTAGCTGTTTGACAAGGTCCGACAAAATTTGCGGCGAAAAACCACAGTCTATGACCAAACTCCGTAAGCGGCGAGCTGCAGGTGGGGGGACGTCTTCGAACATCGAGGAAAAGCTATTGTGCTTCGACTGTAATTTAATATTTAAGACGTTAATACGCTCTGAATATGCCATTGCATCTTACTTGCTCAAGGAAATGAGATTGCACCACGGTTCGAAGAGCCTCATGTCCCTCTCGGTCGTCATCCGACCCGTTAGAGTGCCCGTCCGGACTACTAAACGCATCTCTAGGTTCAACTAACCGTTCGAAGTTGGGGTATTGGGGTAACGCAAGTTCGATTATCTGTTCTAAACTACACGACGGGCATGAAGTTCGATTATGCAGAATGGGTGAAAGACACTGTTACCGAGCTACACGGACGTGTAAATCAACGTCGGATTTCCCTGGGATGTAAGCCTTGCACAGTTCCGGGACTTTTCTGGCTACGCAATGGGAGCATGGCATTTGTCTATTACACTGGGTGCCGTATACTTTAGTCCTATGAACGGCTAAAAGTATTGGTTACTAAGTACCTTTTGCTTCCTTCGATGACACTCCGCACAAGAGTAACTGACACGGTGTCGAACCTTTTTATGAGTCGGCTGTTCAGTATCATCATTTGCCTTACGCTTAGAACCTGGTAGAGACTTTGAAGACATAAAAGACCTCGAGGCCACTGAACAAGGCAAGGTCTTGCTTAAATAATCACTGGCAAATTCAGTGCTTTTGACGTCTCTGCCCTGGTATAGATAAACGCGGGCTCGCCTCATTTTCCTTAGCGTATCGAGTACATACATAAATACATTTGTGCAAAATCGTGGGAAATGGTTCCCACAGTCATTACTGGAACGAACGCACCGTTATCACAAATTAGTCAAGCTTCAAGGCTCCGAGGCTGATGCAGCACGCATGCAGAAATTACTCCTCATCGGGGAGACAGCATGGGACAGCGAGCTACTAGATGGCTCTGATGAACTCAAGAGGGGCTACGGGTGGGACGAAGCAGCATAATTTTTTGTTCAAATGAGGCTAATCAAACGGAGTTTAACAAGAATCATGTCTTGTGCACAGATCCAAGTCTGTAACTTGAGGAATTGACTATCAGAGCCGGAGGATAGCGACATATAGCAAGCCTCTCAGGAGTTCCTGTAGGCAATAGACCTCAATTTTGAATTGTCACCATATCTACTTCACTTAACTCCAGTTCACTTACTGCAATACAGGCAAATGCAAGGCATGGGAAACAGTATTGATATACTTTTGGCTGGTACTGAGAGGAAAGATTTCATGGAAGGCCACTTTAAGGCAAGGGTGCTCATATCAGCAAGTTCAAGCAAGGCCCAAACACTAAAAAACTTTCAATAGGGGTTGAATAAATTTACACCTCTTGGAAGTTCTTTAGTCACCTGTATTGAAGAAAACTTCCTCCCGAAGATAATAATCCATATGCAAGATTTTGGGCCGCATTTTGAGAATAGCCTAAATCATCCATGTTTCAAGATTGAACAACGGCATGACTGCTGAATGAGCACGTTGCAACAAGGAATTTCCCTAATAGATTCCAATGGTGTGGATCTGAATTACTTGCGTGGAGTTTTGACTGGTTTTGAGCAAGTTCAGAGTATGTATGATTGAGCAAAAGTCTTTTGGTAAATTATGAAGACTTTCTCCTGAACCACGATGTCCACATAGTGGATGTCCCAGAATTAAGGCAACAATATCGTCACAGCATAGAGGAAGACTGTTGGTGGAGATGGGTACAGAGTCAGTCTCCTGAACAAAATGATCACAAGAGTTAGAATGTGGTTGGGTCTATTGCGATCAGAGGCTTCTTTTTGCCTGCATGTTTTCAAGCTCACCAGGCGGTCTTCTCCACCATGTGTCTAACCAACCTAGTTAAAAAATGGGCACTTGCACCTTAGGAGCACTAACTCGACAGGTCCAATTGATTACCTCACAGTGAAGCTAAAGTTAAATAGTCATATGTATCTTCTGATACTGCCTGATACTGCCAAGTTACAACAGGTCAACTTTTCCTTGCCTGTAAACTGTGGGTCTCTCAGCTTTAGGTACGTACATTACTTCTACTACTGTTATAACCCGCACATATTAGCCTTAGTACAAGGGGCTAGCAAGCAGGTTTAGTATAATTAGTTATACTATGCACTATCAGGAGACAGGAGCTTAAACTCCTTTAGGTGTGGCTGCATGAAACGATTTTTAGCTGGACAAATTTGTAGAGGGTGCGTGTCTATATAATTGATTACGCGCGAAGGACAAGCTGTCCGAACTCTCAACTCTTATTCCTTGATCCTATGCATACTTGCTGCAGTGATTGTTGAGCAGCGCAACAATTGCCTCGTAGCCCTTGCGCGACGCTTCCCTTGGTGCATTGCCACACACTCCTTGAGCAGTCACATCTGCTCCCTTCTTCAGCGGCAGTTTGACGGTCTAGTAATGTCCAGCGGTCGCTCTTTGCGGCGCGCTGCTATGCTCCCGCCCTTGAGCATTTATGTCTGCTCCGTTCTCCAGCAGCACTCCAACAATCATATCTTGACCATTGCGCTGCTCCTTGCAACGCAGGCCCCTAAACTTCCACTTGAGCGTTCACATCTGCTCTCGCCTTCAATAGTAATTGAACAATTGTCTCGTGACCTTCAACCGAACCGGCTTGCGACGCATTGCCAAATTTCCTTGAGCATTCACGCCTGCCCCCCTCACCTGCAGAAACTCGAAGATCGCATGTTGCCCTCTACCCGCTGCCCCTCGCAACACACCGCTAGAGTATCCCCTCCTTGAACATTCACATCTGCCCCCTTGATCGCAGAGTGACCTCCAGTAGCTACCGCTTGTAATGCACTGCCATCCTTTCCACCTTGTGCGTTCACATCTGCTCCTTTCTCCAACAGCAATCGAGTAACTTCGGGACTGTGGACCGAAGCTGCCTGAAGCGCACTGCCAACCCTCCTCCTCAAGCCATCACGTCTGCTCCCTTCCCCAGCAGAATCTCAATGATTGCATAGTCACCCCTGGCTGCTCCCTGCAACATACTGCCACAGTACCCCTCACTTTGGGCATTCACATTTGCTCCCTTCTCCAGCAGAAAGTGGACGGTCGCATAGTCACTTTAGTTACTGTCCCTTGCAACGCACTGCATCCTTGTCCACTGTTTGCGTTCACACCCGCTCCTTTCTCCACCAGATACTCAAAGATGGATAGTAATCTCCGGCCGCTGTAATGCACCACCATTCTCCCCACCTTGTGTGTACACATTGGACCCCTTCTTCAATAGTAATCGAACAATTGCCTCGTAACCGTGAAACGATCCAGCCTGCAAGGCACTGCCATATTGTCCACCTTGTGCGTTCACATCTGCACTTTTTTTAGCAGTAATCGATCCATTTGTGACCTTCAGACGAAGCCGCATGCAGCGGTTTACCACAACATCCACTTTCAGCGTTCACACTCGCCCCTTCTTCAGTAGCAATCGAGCAATCAAGTCGTTGCCTTTAGACGACGCGCATGCAGCGCACTACCATTGTCCGTCGTAAGCGTTCACAACTGCCTCTTTCTCTAGTAGTACCCAAACGATCGCTTCGTGGCCTTCGAACGACACCGCTTGCAGTGCATTGTCAAGGTATCCTCTCTGGGTATTTGCTTCTGCTCTCTCCTCCTCCAGTAAAGAACGATCGCATCGTTCCCGCCAACCGACGCCACGTGCAGGGGATTGTCATATACGCCTCCAAGTGCGCTCAGCTTTGAACCACCCTTCACCAAGCATAGGGATGCACTTTGGAGCCCAACCAAAGAAATGTAATAGAGGAGAGCCGATACTTATATGTGGCCATTCGCGTCCATATCCATCTGGTTTGCAAAATCAAGCCAGTTTATATACATGGCATCTCTGGGCTGCAGAAAGGCCTTTGTAAAGCGGAGCATCTACCCTCACTATCTGTCTGGGCATGATGGGTTCAGTATCTCGCTCCAGAAGCGGCTATTGGAAATTCTCTAATCGTACTCAATGATATGAAACCATGCTGGTTGAACTGTAACAGGTAGGCCAAACATGTCTTGACAATGAACGTGTCAGCAATCAGGTTGTTGAAATGAAAGTATGACAGCGTGACATCGCTCCTGAGTAAGTGTTCAGAGACCAAGTATTCTCGAACGGCGAAATGAGTCAATCTGAGTTCTTCCATAGGAGTAGAGTGTGTGAAATCCCAGCTGATGCTATCTTCCGCTTCTAGGACAGTAGTAACGACGAGATTGGAACAGATGGTCAGTATGTCTCAAGGATCCCAAGGCTGTCGACGGTGGTGAAACAGAAGATCCTCTTTATCGGGATCTGTAGCTAGGACTTCGACAGCTTCTTGCAGCAATATCGTGGGAACCGAGAAAGCCAGCCATTGCAACAAGTTGAGAGTAACCCGGCTATCATGCTCTTTGATGTCCCCAAGGACCTTATCGTAAGTTTCCTGAAGCGTTTTTGGCAAAGACGTGAATTTCTCGGGAGCGGTTGACATGTAACCCGTCGAAACCTTGGTGACCTGTTAGTGTTGTTTTTCAGGGAGGCGGACGAACTGATTACATTCTATTCTCGATCAATGTGGGTTCAACCAATTTCTTCTCCATGGAGAACTTCTGAAACTTAATATCACGGTCTAGCATTCTGGACAATCCAGATGTCGCCGCTAACGGGATTCTTCCATGAGTGCTTGATGTGACACAATTGGATTCAATGTATCCTCAATGTCCCGCTCTTTTCGGCTAGTCGCCAGCAGGTGCAATGCACCAAGCCCCCAATCGTGAATCTCTTTGAGCAGGGACAACAGCTCACCTCGATCCGGGGCCAGGCCAAGGGTATAAAAGACAATATAGATATCTTGGAAGCTGTAAACCATGGACTTGACGGTTGACACCAGAGCCTCTGGTGTTGGCGGTCGCTGTCCCTCTACATGCTCAGAGAACAACTTCGTCAAAGCACCGGAGGTAGTGGCACACTGCAAAGAAGACGGCTGCTTTACCAAAGGCCTGAGGACGAATAGAAAATCAAAGTAGAAGTACGCGAGTCCAAGCTATAGACCTCAGGAGCAGTAACGAGAACTCTCCTCAATGACGGTGGAACTAGATATCCGCAATCATCAGTATGGAAGGCAAGAAACATCGAAGTTAATGAAATCATCATGAGATAGTTCTGCCTGCACCAGCTGGGCAGATCTCTCAGTCGCATGCATTACTTCGCCAGACGAATCGAGCGACATACGCATGGCATGAAGCCATAGGAATGTATTGGTCCTGCTTTTCCACTATGAAACACTTCCTGAACAAACCATGAGCCGGTCGTTCCCTTTCGCTCCTTGCAGGCATTCCTGTGTTTCGGCTCGTGATCAGTAGTGCAAAGCTAGCTATAGATTTTCGGGCGCTGTTGTTCTACACAAGCAAGTCAGTTAGGACAAGAGGCAGTCGTCTTGACAGACAAAAGGTAGGTCGCAGATACCTACGACACCCGTAGGTGTCTCCAACGTCAATCGTCTGCCGGGAGGATCAGGATCGATGTGACGGAAGGCAAAGAAAACGTGCATCTGGTCTACGTTCATGGTCGGATTCAACTAGTCTTGGAAATGCCCCAGATGGTTGAGAGTCTTTTTGACGTCGCCTTGTTTCGGTGGCCATATCAAAGCTTGCATGCAGTCCGTGCGTCGACCTTTGGTCTTCAACTTTGTCTTGAGACTTTCTAGCTCAGCACGGAAACGAAGCAGACCATCAGGTTTTCCAAGCAGCTCGATCAAAGCTGACAAACAGGGGAATACTTTGGCTTCGTCTTCTACTAGTTCCTGAACATCTTTGAGCATTCTTTGCAGCACAAGGAGCTGACCAATGATCAATTTCTTATCTTTAAAGGTATTGTTGATCTCACTTCTATAATTGTAACACGCGCTGATAGTATTTGTAGTGAGCTGGAGGTCAGCGATGACACCCGCTGTCAGTTCGGTAAACAGAAAGATCTTGAGTACTGAAGACAGCTTACCGGCTAATCCTGGAACAGTCTCCATGGTTGTTGGTAGTCATAATTTTCGGGATAGTCCATTTAGCGCTATCTCTGATCTTATATTCCTATATGTCTTTGTGGCGCTTGGATCATACGTCGATTATAATTGTCTCCGAGAAAATTGTGAGGGAACAGACGGGCGTGTGATGTGTTCACATCCAGCGAAATGCACAAGCGACAGCTGGAGGAGTCATGAAACCGCCCAAGCTCAGAGTTTGGCCGTTCGCTCCCAAGTAGGCGGACGTGTGGCGAGAAGAAAGAGAAACGCGGCTATGTGACAGGAAGCGTGCGAACAATCTGCTTTTCACCCAACTTCCATGAACGAGCCACCCAAGCTCTCTCTTGAACGTCCATACAAAGGCGAGTGTTCCAATTGCGTATTTAGATCTGTCTAATTAGGTTCCTCAAGATGATAAGGGTGAATATATTTTGAATGTTGTTGATATTACGCAGGACGGCGAGCACATCCTTGAGCCGTGCGTTATCTGAAGAGTATATTGCTTTGTGCTTCATACGGTCTTATAGGAGAGAAACTGTAACTCAAAAACTTGGCGACAATTTCAGTCGCATTTTTATCGAGCGAGGAGTAGATTTCTTCGAGAAATACAAGTCACATGGCATCAGTGATGATGACGACTCCACATCTGACAACTCAGACGAAGAAAACTCTTCTTCGAAACCCAGTGAATCTGAGAAAAGACAACTATTGGAGCATCCAATGACACCCGAGGAATTATTCCAAATGCGAAAAGAAATGCTACCTCAGCTTCAGTGCGTGGATTTTTCTTTCTTTCTTTTCTTTTCTCTGCGGCCCTTTACCAACGAAACATACATCAGTGTAGCCTTTGGAGAGATGACTCAAGCTCGAGACATGTTATCACTTCTGCTTTCTACTCCTGATCAACCACCCCCTGTGCCTGGCGTAGCTAGCAGTTCTCTAACAGCAGCCACTGTTTCCAAACCTGCGGATATCCCATCGGTCCAGGCATTTCATGCCCAACTCCTTCTAGGCGGCAAAGATGAGGCACTTCGAAAATCAGCTGCTGCATTCAAGACAGCTGCAGACAGCATGGAGCGAGTCCGAATACGCGGAGAAAAATACTGGAGTGATGCGCTCAGAACTAGAAATAATAACTGGGGTTTGGTCCCTGCCCCTCTTCCTCCAGGCGCCCCTATCGGAAAAGGAGCTGACAAAACTGCTCGTGACTTCTGGATCACATTCGGGCTTGCAGAATGTAAGTGACTATCACAACTAAGATATCACACAATTAAGACGCCACCAAGCACCCAAGTTGTTTAAACAAAGAGCCATGGCACATTTGGCTGTTCATGATTCAGAGGAGACTCCACTGATATTCCCACGTCATCAAGCAACGCGTATGCGCATAAGTCTTGTCACCACGGATGGGGTCGGACAACAGTATGCAGCCCACAACACATGGCATCCAGTAGATCTCCCTGATCTAAACTCTCTCTTGCGATCGGCACGAGACGAAGTCATTGACCAAGAAATATTCGCGCAGCTCATCAAAGAGGCTGCCCTTCTTCCAACCGCCACAGTCAGTGTTTCTGAAAGGCTGATCGTGATCGAGGCTTCACAAAATTCTGAGCTTCGTTTTGAACTTGTGAGTCAGAATTAATTGTCATCCGTGGCTGTGCTCAAACTATATTCAAGGTCGAGAGTGATCTTCCCGCAGAGTCGCCATTTTCAAATAATGCACCTGTTGAAGATCGTGCTACTTGTGACTTAATACGCTCATCGCTTATTCTTCTCTTGCTGCGCTCTCACGCGTTCACCAGAAATCAGCGGCTTTCCTTACCCTCATCTCATTTAACGAATAAACATCGCCCCTCCCCCGTGCCCCCACCCTTGCTATTGCCTGTTTTCAATATGCTACAGTACCGGCTCTTCTGCAACAGGGTAGAAACAGAGTTGAGACGCATGGATCAAGCTATGTCACGGGCTGGAGTACCCAGCAAAGTCCAATTCAATGCTGTGGGCGAAACAGGCACGCGGCTTATAAGTCAGCTGGATAGAGAGGATCGCTCGCGCATCGGTGGAGATGCTATACTTCGCGTAAACAACCGGTAAGCCCCCTCACCATTCGATATGTCCGCCTTGTTTGGCATATCTGAAGACACCTCCAGTCATACTCTACACTTCACCTTTTTGGCTCCTTCTAATCTCGTCGCAAGTCTCCCGCAAGCAACGCTTACCATTACATCCGTGCCGCAACTCTGTCAGTTGCTGAAAGATGAAGTGGAGCGCTGCTTGCTAGACAGCATCTGCAAAATCGGCAAAGCGGTTTCGACATCAGTAGACGGGACGTGGTTTGTAGACAATCTCAGTACCAAATGTGTTGGTCGCTGGGAAACACGAGTTCTGTAAGCATCATCTCATGTCTTTGGCACACCTTTCTTCTCTTATGATATTAATCTAGAACTGCCAAAGTATATTTTGCATCAGGAGCGACACCAGAGCTATCATGTAACATCTTCGAGGTGAGAGGTGATCAGAAAAAACCTATTATCTGGAAATACGGCCCCGAAGATCCCACACCATTCTTGACGTGGTTTGGAGAAACTGTTTCTCGAGCTTGTACAGACCCATGATCTGTAATGAGCGAAGTATTTGGAACGTATGTATCACTTACGTTTTCCACTTTATTTATTCCTCAATTCGTTGGTAGTTGAGCCACCCAGCTTATTCCTAGCACGTTTCATCTCCTAGGCTCCCGCATGAGATTCCGACAAGTACTGTGTTACCTATGTGGGGCACATATGCCATATGCCCATCAATCAAGCCAAATATAGTCCAAATAATTTTCTCTATATTTTTACTTATAATTTTTTAGTTTCTTTTTCATTATTCTATGTACTAGGAGGCGTGTGAGCCCTTTTCAGTTTACCGGCATTTCGGGTGGAGCCGGTAGTTTGGCCGCCCGACGCACATAGGCGCTAGAAGACCCGTTGGGATATATACGCAGGTTTTCCCTCCTCAGTGTTTGACACCACTGAAGAGGTGAGCCTATTGTACAAATATATGTAGTTCTAATTATGAAAATTCTGTAGATTCATTCTTCAGGAACTGCTTATCTTTATATATAGTGTTTGACACCACTGAGGAGATTAATTCTTTAGAATTTATTCTCTGAAGATTATCCAAGCCTACTGTGCAAAACAAAAAGTTTTTACAACCTATGCCATCACCCTGGATCCAATGCACTAGCACAAAGTTCAGCGTCGATGGTGTGATAGACTCATTATGACCCACCACTGCCGCCGAACAACCTTGATGTCATGCACCCATGATAGTTATTTTAATTAAGCAATGGTGACTGCACTTGAATGTGGCTAAATACAAGTTGTTGGGAGTCGTTGGGTCCCCATATTATGAGCGACATACATAGATGGTATTGTGTGAACATATTGGTATATAATGAAACGAACCTCATCATGTTCCCGCGTAGCCAGCATTTTCAAGCTCAAAAGGTTTACTCCTAAATCTTTGTTTTACAAGCAGCAGAAGCTATGTTTGTGGCACGGCAAGGGGAATTGCCAGGGTGTGACCCACTTCTGTATATGGTCTTGAAAGCATTTCGTCTGGATTTTCGAGTGGGCTTTGGTGCAGGGACATCTAACGTAACTTCAGGAGGAGTGGTTGTCTCCACACGCCGAGTACTCGAGGTTGCTTCCTCAGCGGTGATATGAGTATGAGAGGGAAGATGAACGGTTCCATTGTGTGACTTCGAGTGGTCATCAACAAAGGTCAATTTCCCGATGCCCCAAGGAATGGGATCGCCATTCGGTTGCTTCGAATGCTCGGGTGAAGTTGTGTCGCCATTTTCAGACGCAATCTGACGGTATCCGAGCACAACGATGTCAGTGTATCCATATAAACTAGAGCTGAATATGCTATGCTTACTCACCGTGAAGCGCGTTGTCCAAGCATGACCAGCATTTGTAGATGCATCCTTTTGGTTGAACTGATTTCAGAGTGTCATGAAATATGAGAAGATGCTATATACTACTCGCGAACCTGATAAAAATAAATTGCAGCGTTGGGCTGTACAGTTGGGCATATCCAAGAATATGAAGAGGAGGATGCGCCATCAAGCTCGGAGACGACATTAGTAACATGGGTCATGTTATTGTTTGAACCTGACATAAGATCTGAGAGAAAAGCAGTAAGGGAGGTCAATGACGAAGGGGACTTAAAACCGTAACTGTCTGATCAAAATGAGAGTATTAATGCTCACCGATATCAAACGAATCCCATGTCCCTGCCGTGTCTGGTTCCCATTTGATAGTGCACTTAGTGCCTGTCCTGAATATCTCACCCGGCCCAGGTGCCGTAGGTATGACCTGCGCGATACAGAGGATTGGGATCGCAAGGATGCTAACGAGTAGGAGCATGGAGTATTAATTTCAAGCTGAGGCGGTGAAATGGTGGGGCTAGGAATTGCGTATGACTGAAAAATAGCGATACCAGATCGCAGAACAGTTCCACTCTGGACCGGTTTGTACTAACGAAAGAAGCAGGTACTTGTAGCTTCGTATACGTTTCAAACCATTTGAGACATACTTACCTGGACACACCTGACAGCCGCAGCTCCGAGACATTATTGATGCATAAATAAAAACATTTAAACGGTTGGCAATGTCCTTTGTCTTCATAATTATGGGTAGATTTCAGACTGGTGCCCATTTAGTGTGTCCAAGGCGCAGGAACTTACGTAATACCGCTTGCCTGCCCTGCCACAGCTCTGAGCCGCTTCAGGCAGCTTAACAGTATTTTCTTGACTTTGCAGACGACGTTCCCGGTATTCCACGTATCGTCCTTCTGAGTGCACATCGAAGTCTACTCTGACTTCGAAAGCATTGCGCCTTTGACTATGCAGTCCATCAATCGCTTATTGTATGGGCCAAGTCCTGAAGAGAAGGTACGAGCTTGGCAGAGGCGTCTTAAGAGTGAGCAGCGTCATCTGGATCGTGAAATTCGACAGGTGCGAGATTTCGAACTGTGCTACACTATCTTTTCACGCTTCGCCGGTTAGCTAGATGTGGCTACAAATAAGGCGCGCACGCAATTAAAACAGCTCGCCGCGAAGGGAGATACGAAAAGTGCGAGAATATTGGCGAAGGAGGTTGTCCGAAGTAACAAGCAGAAGGACCGACTGCACGTGAGTAAAGCGAGGCTAGGGTCAATTGAGGTGCAATTGACCCAGCAAATGGGTGAGCTAGCTGGCAATTGTGATACGGCCCCTGGAAACTAAGCTTGATGCACTTGCAGCAATGGTCAAAGTTACGGGGTCACTACAGAAGTCGACTGAAATTATGAAACTCTCAAACACACTCGTGAAATTGCCACAGATAAGCCAGACTATGCGAGAGATGAGCATGGAAATGACAAAAGTACGTCGCTGGATCGCACACGAGGGACATACTGACGGTTCTAGATTAGGCAGGGATACTAGAGGAGATGATAGATGAGACAGTTCAACTTGAGGATGATGAAGAACTGGAAGAGGAGGCTGAGGCTGAGGTAGATAAGGTTTTGTTTGAACTTACGGATGGGAAGTTAGGACAAGCTGGAAGTGTCGGGACGGAACTTCCGGTAAGGAATTCATTCCTTTGTGTTAAGCCCGTATTTAAGGTATTTCAGACCGTGCAGAACGAAGCCGAGGAGGAAGAGGAGCGGCGACAGATGGAACAATATCGAGAGCAACTCAACGGATTGCTCAGCGGTTGATTTAATTTCTTTCATTTGGGAGTTCTATACATACCTGTATTACACGCCTTGCCGAATATGATTGCTCCGTCGGAGTCACGTGGCATCTTTGCGATCTCTTCCAATAGCAATTACGCTTCCCGAGTATGTTTGCCTCTCGTTCGCTGCCTGGTGCGGCAAAGTACACGCTACGACAGTCTCAGGTAAATCGCTTCGAGTCAGCACATAATGAGAATGTTCAAGATTGTTCGGATAGCTTCCCACACGAAGAGGATACGCTGCTCCATCCCCTACCGCAGCTTTTGCAGGCCTTAAAAATCCGAATGTATGCCTTTCAAACACTTAACTTATTTTCTCGTAATCTCTCAACTGTTTCTTTAATGTGAAGGGCAAGTTCGCCGTGACATTGATTCCCGGAGACGGTACGATTTTGAACTTCAGGGGATCTCGGATGGCTGGCTTAGAGTCGTTTTCATCGGTTTAGGCATTGGGCCAGAGATCAGTGAAGCTGTAAAGTCTATTTATGCAGCAGCCCAGGTTATATACCTCCAGTTACTGACCATCGAGTTAACACCGCTCACTATGATTCATAGGTACCGATAGAGTGGGAGGAAGTCAGTGTCACACCGGTGTTGAGGGGAGGAAAGACTGTTATTCCAGACTCTGCTATTACTTCTGTCAAGAAGAACACAGTAGCCCTTAAAGGTGCGCCTGGTGGTGTTCTACAGACTCGGGGTCTGAATGGGCTGTGTTCTCAGGACCTTTGGCAACACCGAGTGCGTATTCTCCTTGACATGAAGAGCTCTAAGTACTAAGTGCTCGTCCAGTCGGCAAAGGTCACGTCTCGCTTAATCTAACGCTTCGTCGCACATTCAATCTTTTTGCCAACGTCCGCCCTTGCGCATCCATTAAAGGGTACAAGACGCCTTACGATGATGTTAACACTGTTCTTATCCGTGAAAATACCGAAGGGGAATACTCTGGTATCGAGCACGAGGTTTGATGAGATTTGTCTGTACACTCAGAGGTTTGATCTCTCCTCTTTTATGCAAGGTTGTGGACGGTGTCGTGCAGTCTATCAAGTTGATCACCTGGGATGCCTCTGAAAGGGTTGCGCGATACGCCTTCCACTATGCGCAAGCAAACAACAGGAATCGGGTTACAGCTGTGCATAAGGCCAATATCATGTTCGCATTGTTTCATCATGCAAACATTTTCTATAAAGTAATGGGTTACTCACAGGAAAATGTCCGACGGAATGTTCTTATCTGCGTGTCGCCAAGTCGCCAAGGACTTCCCGAATATCGCTTATGACGAGGACTTACTCGACCGAGTGTGTCTTCAAGTGTGCCAGAATCCTCGACCATACGCTGATCGAGTGATGGTTATGCCAAACTTATACGGCGACATCTTATCCGACATGTGTGCTGGGCTTATTGGAGGTCTGGGCCTTACCCCTTCAGGTAATATTGGACGAGTGCGTGCTTTTTCCTGCGTTTATGCCCCAATCCCGTCTGCATTTCTGGTATAAACATACAGGATGCATCGATTTTCGAAGCTGTGCACGGTTCTGCACCTGATATTGCAGGTGCGTATGTCTATTGTACGTATAGTCTGCATATTGAACAGACTCCTGGGACAACAGGCAAGGGTCTTGCTAATCCCACTGCGCTCCTTCTTTCGTCGCTAATGATGTTGAGGTAGAACTATAAGTCTATTTCAAGGGTAATTATTGACCTTACATGATAGACACATGAATCTCTACGAACATGCAGAGAAGATTGAGAAGGCAGCTCTTGGTGTGAGTTAATCGACCTGTACATGTTCCTTCATAAGGTGACGAGAGAGATTACAGACCATTGCCGAAGGCAAGACTATTACAGGGGATCTCGGAGGGAAGGCAACTACGAAGGAATTCACAGACGCCATTGTGAAACGTTTGCATGCTTAGATAGAGTAGGTCCTTAGAGGCTACAGTAGCGTTTTCCTAGTTTCCCACGTTTCTATTCAAATTGGAAATTACTGCCTTTGATTGGCTTGTGCCTTGAGCTTTTGAGCAAGTCGTACATTGTGAAGGGTCTCATCGCGGTCTCTTCCAGCCCATTTGTTCTCTGATTGTGGTGAGTCCGAGACCGGTCGTCAGGAGTTGACTGAAACGGTATATATTAATTTGCGGAGTGAGTGCTACCTTACGGGTTACAAATCGATTAATCAGTTTTGTTCTGTAGTCAATAAACGCTTGACCACTGTGTAACTTTTGTACGACGCGTCTGGCAATATGAAAGCACTCTTGATTGTCGACATACAGAACGACTTTCTTCCACCACAAGGTGCCCTAGCAGTTCCTGATGGCAATATGATTCTACCGCACATCTATGAACTTCTTGAGCATGCTGAGCAGTACGATGTAATCGTGGCGTCTATGGCGAGTGTACCTGGCGTTGCTTTACTTTTTGTAATTAATTTATCTCACTATAGGATTGTAAGTGCAGCCATCTTATCGTGAATAACGTTACATATTTTCTAGGGCATCCCATGGGCCATATATCCTTTGCTTCAACGCATTCGGGGGCCCCCTTTACCGAGATCAGTGTACCGAAATTGCATGGCCAAGGGGAGACCATCCCACAGATGTTATGGCCGGACCACTGCATACAGGAAACGCGGGGAAGCGAGATTGAGGAAGGCGTGCAGATTAGGCTCGATGCACTGAATCCGGAGAAAGTGGTGTATATTCGTAAAGTACTCTCGCTTGTCTCAGCACGCAAGCTTGCACTTGATAACTAGCACTCAGGGAACGCACGCTGACGTGGACGCATACTCAGCTTTCTCTGATAATGACTATACAATTTTCACACCATTGGCGAAGGTTCTCTACCAACGTGGAATCACCGAGGTTGAAGTTGTTGGATTGGCTCTTGACTATTGCGTTAAAAGCACGGCGATAGATTCACGAAAGTTCGGATTCACCACGCGTTTGTTGAGGAACTGCACGAAGGCAGTCGATCCGGGCTGTGAGAGTGACTTGTTGGACTCACTCAAAGGAAATTGGGACATCAAAGTGATCAATTGACTAAATTCATGACCCGCAATGTACCTAAACATTCACCAATAACTTGAAGATATGAAGCAGAATGAAGCCTATACTTTTCTCAGAATGTGGCCTACCTGATAATCCAAAGACACATTTTTCATGTGCACGGTCGCATACCAAGGAGATAAGCGGATGAGAGGAGACACGATGAGAGGAGACGTGTGTAGTTTGGACGGCACGTTGCAAATTAACTAGCTAAATGGATCAGCGCCACCGCTCGGAGTAGGTAGTTACCGTTACTGGTTGAACCCTGGTAACAAAGATATATTTTACCATGGAAAGGTGGAACGGATACTCTTTAAGCAAAGAAAATCATCAGTATAACCCGTACTTTTTAAGATATTTGAGCGGGTTTTGCATTCAGGTTCGGAGTCAGATTCGACGCAAAATGGCCTGAAAATTGCTAGCGATTTTATTGTTGTTTGCAATGGCAGTGGCCTGCCCACGCAGTGTCAGGATCTGAAGCCGGAAGGCCGGAGGCTGTGAGCGCCTACTGTGCGGGACTAATTACCGTAACAGTGATTGGGCGCCGTTCGAAATCGCAAAGTCAACAATTTGTTCACTCTCTTCCATCTACGACCGTTCATCTGCGAAAACCCCCACGCACACGTACTGTGTCCACTCGCCGCTCCAGGCAACGCCGTCGCTCTACACTCAAGGCCCAGTCAAGGCAATCCTCGCACCTCCGAACCGGTTTGTCCACCAATTCCGCAGTTTGACTCTTTCTCACTTTTTTGACAGCTCTCCCTTCCTGACCTTCAACCGAATCATCGATA
>QMFG01000221.1:0-12291 GCA_003314545.1 Ramaria sp. MG151 | reverse complement strand
ATGCTCTAAACCTCAATGCCACTAGCCCTACGGCTTCCTCAAACAGCTTCCAATCCCTGAACAACCCTGGAACTCGATATCCATGGACTTCATCGAACAGCTGCCTCGGTCCACCGGCTACACTGCAATACTGGTAGTAGTCGACCGACTAACAAAACAAGCGATATTTTTTTTTTTCCAACACACGACACAGTCACCTTGGCCGACCTCGCGAAGCTCTTCGTCCTACATGTCTTCTCAAAACATGGTGTACCCTTGCATGTAACTTCAGACAGAGGTTCGGAGTTTGTCTCCCACTTCTTTAAATCATTGGGTAAAGCCTTAGACATGACACTTCACTTCACTTCGGACTATCACCCCGAGGGCGATGGTCAGACTGAACGTACTAACCAGACGTTGGAACAATATCTCCGAGTGTGTAGTAACTACCAACAGAACAATTGGGCAGACCTACTTCCACTCACCAAATTCACTTACAACAACGTCCCAAACACCTTCCCCAACCGAACCGAACCTCTGCCACCACCCATCAAAATCAACGGAGAACCCAAGTACGAGGTATCTGAAATCCTCAACTCCAAGCTGGACAAACATCAAAGACCCTGCAACCTCCTATACCTAGTCCGATGGGCTGGTTACGAAGGTACCGACGAAGAAACATTGTGGATCCTCACGACCAAACTTGGAGAAATTGTGACCGAGTTCCACTCCACCTACCCTGCCAAACCTGGACCTTGGAACCCGTAACCCGAACCCTCATTCTTTTCTTTTTCTCACAGATATCTCTCTTAGATATATAAAAAAAATATATTTCTTTTATCATAACAAAATAACTATGTACACTTGAACACCTGAACACCTGAACCCAAACTTTATCCTCCCTCTCTTTCTTAAGTCCTTCTTACTTACATAAACCTGAACCCGAACCTGAACCGAATTCACACCAAAAATGAAAAAAAAAAATTATTAGTCTTTCCCTAGTACAACTACCCCTACTCCAAAGTCTCCTCCTCCCTCTCCTTTCCTTTTCCCTTATCAATCCGAACTTCGGACTCCACATGCCCCTCCAAACCCTCCCGACCCCCCGACCCCTGCTCGCCCAAATCTTTCTGCAATGATGCTGACCCCTTTCTTTGCAAACAAAGAGATCCATCCAAAACTTTGAAGTGTCATTGACTTCCATTTCTTTGGAAGATGCTTACAAACATTCAGCATATTTGAAAGAGGTCCATCAATTCCTCCATGATCAGATCAAACATACCATCAACTCTACACCTCCTCTACTGAGAATCAAAGGACTCCCATACCCAATTTTAAAGTTGGTGATATGTTGTGGCTTGACTCTCAAAACATTTGGACAAAGCAACCATCAAAGAAGCTCAATCACCAACGATTGGGACCTTATCCAATAACATCTAAAATCTCTTCACATGCATTCCAATTGGGCTTACCCCTTGATCTATGAACAGCAACTTCACAGTTGATTGAGTACTCCAACTTCATTTATATTAGCCTAGACACACTTCAAAAGAATGTGAGACCATTGGCTATGATTGACATGGACTGCAAAGTTCATTCAATCCACGACATAGAATCCTTTTGGAATATCTATCTCTTTGGAACTATGCACCTTTTCGCAAACATTCCGAAAGCCATTCACCTCTGCTGTAGGATTTCTATTCACTTTCAAATATCATTCTATGGCTATTAGAAACATTTCTGAACAGTACTACTAACCCAACATTCATCTGCAACTCTCATATTTGATAATTGAATTCTGACAATTGTGTCTTAAGAATCTGTCTTTGGATTGTGTCCATCTTGGGTCTGAGGTATTGTCGAGGTGTTTTGAGGCCTTGGGGTCTGAAGACAGATGAGCTTTAATGTCAGCATGGAGCTTTTCAAAGCTATGATGATGAGGCTCACATGGAGCAAGGGCAGGATCAAGGACATAGCTCGGAGTGACTCAGTGATTTGTCGAGTTGTGAAGATTGGCCGAAGGTTCTGTGGGTTAATTGTTGCATGGCCGCTACCCTCCTCTTTAAGGTAGATGTCCCATTGTCTAGTTAAAGTGTCAGGTTTTGCACTGAGCTTGCCTGGTCAAAACCAAATGACGAGGTTGAACTACAACAAATATTTGGACTATCGGGCTTGTCTTGAGGTGAGAAGTTTTGTGGTCAAAAGTATTCTAATTTTTTGTGGTCAGTGACAACATCAATGGGGCTGTGTGACCCTCTAGGTAATGTTGCCAACATTTGAAGGCTTCAAAAATTGCTAACAGCTCTTTGTCATGGATGACATAGTTGAGTTCAGTGCCTGAGAATGTATGAGAGTGGAAAGTGATTAGGTGGATCCTGCCATCCAGGGTATAGGTTGACAGGATGGCAGCAAGAGCATAGTCTGAGGCATCGGTCTCCACATCCAGTTGTTGGTTGGGGTCCCAATGCGTGAGGATTGGGGCTGAGGTGAAGGCTTTCTTCAGGGTTTTGAATGCCATTCTGCATTTGTCCAAGAAGTGCCAGGTTGTACCCTTTCGGGTGAGTCAGGTGAGAGGTACTGTAATCTCTGAATAGTTAAGAATGAAACACTGGTAGAAGTTGGCAAAGCCAAGGAAGGATTGGATGTCCTTTACCTTCCAAGGCTTGGGCCAGTCTCGGATGACTTGAATCTTGTCGTTGGCCATTGTAAGGCCTTTGGGTGAGAGGAGATATCCAAGGAATACTATGGTGTGTTTGTGCCATTCGCATTTCTTAGCTTTTGCATAGACTATTTTTTCAGAGCTGTTGGAGCACTTTGTGTACATGCTTTTTGTGCTTGGCACATGTGTCAGAGTAAATGAGGATGTCATCAAGGTAAACTACCACACATTTATCCAACAAATCTCCCAGTATACCATTCATGAAACATTGGAAAGCTGCAGGCAAGTTAGTTAGCCTGAAGGGCATTACTAACAACTCGAGGACCCATATCAGGTCTTGAATGCAGTCTTCCATTCATCTCCTTCAGCGATTTGGATGAGGTGATACACATGCTGAAGATTGATTTTAGTATAATACCGAGATTTCTTCAGTGTGTCCAGCAGGTCCAAGACAAATGGTAGTGGGTATTGGTCTTTCTTTGTTACCTTATTCAACCCTTGGAAGTCTACACATAGTCAGGCCATCTCTTTTTTGAACGAAGAGGATTGGTGCCCTGTGCAAGGACCGAGAGGGCTGAATGAAGCCAATGTTCAGGTGTTCATCAATGAAGGATTGAAGGGTTTTGAGTTCTGACCGAGAGAGCAAGTAGATTGGGGGTTGAGGTGGTTTGGCACCATCCTTGAGAGTGATCTTAAGGTCATAGGGTCGGTGAGGCACCAAGGTGTCTGCCTTAGACTTGGAGAATACATCCCTGAAATTGTGATAGTCTTTGGGTACACCTTCCATGTCTGCAGGGGTTGGGGAAAAGCTGGCCAAACATGCTGAGAGTTTGGGTACAATCAGATTGAGGTGAAAGGTCTCAGATCCCTCTATTTTACAGGTGTGAGTGAATGTGGCTGCATTGATTAAGGTGATGCAAGGAGCCTCAAGCTTCAGGACAGGTTCAGAGAGTGACTTTGGCTCAGCTGTAGCAGCATGAACTTCGGTCATCGGAAGTTCAGCCTGACTATCCAGACAGGGTGCTTGGAAGGTAATACTGCCCAATACCTAGTCAATCAACAGATTGTAGCGGGTGAGCCAGTTGTGCCCAAGCATGGCCAAACAGGATAAATCTAGCAAAGTGATGTAAAAGTCTATGGAGAAGGTGTGGTCAGGGGAGAAGCGAATAGGTAGTTCTACTGCTTTGGTAATTATGGAGTTTGTACTACCATCAAATAATCTAAGAGGAATCAGGTCTATGGTTTGGGTCTGGAGGTTATGTCTACGTACAAAGGTGGATTTGAGAAAACAGTGCATAGAACCAGAATCTACTGAAGCTTTAAAAGGAGTGTTCGGAATGGTATCAGAAGACAAATTAGAGATGTAGGACTAAAAAAGGTGGAAGCATTAAGTCTAACCTCTATGTTGGCACATACAGGGTCAATGCAACCCTTGGGATGTGCAGAGGCCAAAGGGTTGCAGACTAGTTTTTTGCCTTGGGGGCTGTAGCCTGAGGTTCAGCTTTGGCGTCTGAGGGCTTATTGGTGGCCTGCACTGCTTGAGCCTTGGCTGCAGCTCTCAGACACACACTAGCTTTGTGGACTGTACTGCCGCAGACCAGACACAAGTTCAGGTCAAAATGACCCTAGCATTCTTGGGGAGTAAGCTTGCCATCAGGCCTGAGCTTACCTGAGAGGTCAAGCACCTTCAGCTGAGGTATAGCAGGTTTCACAGCCTCTTTTCCTTTGGCCAAGGCACCTTGCAGTACCTTTGGGGTTGTGTTTGGGGCCAGGGAAGCCGGTTTCTCAGTTTGGGCTTTGGGCTTCAATGATGACTGGGTCGTCTTGCGAGCAAGCTCACCTTGACATTCCCAGTAGCATTGGTCGATCCTTTGAACCAGATCTTGGAGTGTATCCAGGGTGCAGGGTTTGTTGAAATGAATCATCTCATCTTTGATTCACTTCAGGAGGGCAAGATAGGCCTTTCGAAGTAATGCTTGGTCAGTGTAATTGACGAGTGAGGCAAGGCGATAGAATTCAATGAAAAATTTAGTGGCCTTGTGACTGTCCTTCATCATGAGAACCTCAAGGTCCACTTTGGCATCCACAACTGCATCATATGGGCCAAAGTTGATCATGAGTTCATCAGTGAAACTATCATAGTTGTTGAACCACTTGGGTTCAAACAAAGAATCATCAGTAAGGTACAGCTTGAAATAATCAAGAGTCATGCCTTTGAGGAAGGACAGGGCGTAGTTGACCTTGGCAGACTCGTCCAAGAATGCTTTTGGTCAGGTGTAGAAATTTAGTTTGCACTGAAGGAGGAAGCCTCATAGCTAGTCTGAGCCATCAAATGTATCAGGTTCCTGAATTTTCACTTTCAAGGATTTGGCTTTTTGGGGACCCATGAGTTCTACAATCTTGGAGAGAGCCTTGGTGAGGGATTCTCCAACATTAATGTCATTATCTGATGGCGGGTCATGGTCAGGGTTTGGGTTAGGGTTTGGATTGTTATCAGGGGGTTCACAATATGGTTTGGGGTCATCAGGGACCTCCTCAATGTGTCCCTCAGGAACTGAATGATTGCGAAGGGGCATGTTTCAGCATCGAAACAAGGGAGTTGAGCTTGGTGAGTTCCTTGCTCTTTGAGCTAGGACAGAGGGTGTTGCTCTACTAATTTGATTTCGAGCAGCAGATTGGGTGGTTGGGGTCATAAGGACTGTCTGAGTGATATACTGTTCAGAACTAGATCAGAATGGAGACAGAAGTAAGGTTAGGACTTAAGATAGAGTTGACCAAGGTTTTGGGTCGGGTTGCCAAAGAGGGCCAAGGCTCAGCAGTCAAGTCAAATGGGACTTGGCTTCAGCTTATGTGCTACACCAGCTCAGAGTCCTGTCCCATATTTCAGATGAGGCCCAAGGTCACCAGAAGTTTGGGTGTGACCTTAGCAAAGAGGACGAG
The DNA here is from genome assembly GCA_003314545.1 of Ramaria sp. MG151. NCBI lineage: Eukaryota > Fungi > Basidiomycota > Agaricomycetes > Gomphales > Gomphaceae > Ramaria > Ramaria sp. MG151. The sequence goes on along the minus strand of QMFG01000221.1, from coordinate 6,713 downwards.
GGAGTGTAAGGATTAGAGGATAGAGTATATTATGTATTTTAGTCAATATCAGAACTGGCTGTTATGTACATGAACGAGTAGCTTATATACGGAGGGGTTCAGGGTTTGGAGACTGAATGACTGAAGTCAGGGTCGTAAGCTATGGAGGGAAAGATCAAACATGAGATATAAATAGGTGAAACATGGTGATCGGGGATTTGGACCCAAAGGTCCAAAGGCTTGGAGATTGGTCTGGGAGTGGATTCTGACACAGCAGGTAGATAGGAGTTTAGGGTGGATCAGCCTCATCCTTGAGGACAATTTGGAAGTTGTAGAGATGATGAGATGCTAGGGTGTGAGCCTTCACTTGCTGAAGATGTTGGCAAAGTTGTGATAGTCTTCAGGGACACCTTCAAGGTTGACCGAATCAAGAATGTCAGAAACAGATGCAGATCATGCAGATATTTCCAGAGATACCAGATTAAGCTGAAACATTAAAAAGCCATCCAATTTGCAAACACATGCAAAAGCTGCCACATTTATCAGGGCAATCCAGGAAGCTTCAAGCATTGGGTCAGATTCCAGTAGCAGATCCGGAGCCATGGCAACTTGGGTGCTAGCCAGCAGAGGTGTTGCCAGGTTTCTGGGAGAGGCAGTTTGGAATGTAATACTGCCCAATACCCAGTCAACCAATAGATTGTGGCAGGTGAGCCAGTTATGTCTGAGTACCACCAAACAGGGGGGGTCTAATGATGATACTGTCAGAATCCAAATATCAGTGATAAAAGTTGTAGGTGAATGTCGTTTTAGTAATTCTGTTCGGAAATGCTCCTGATGATAATAGAATGGTATTCGAAGGTGAATAGAAATCCTACAGTAAAGGTATTCATGAATGGCTTTCGGAATGTTTGCGAATAAAATGCATAGTTCCGAAAAGATAGAGGTTCCTGTTTTGGATCCTGAGAATTAGACAAAACTTTGGTGTTTAATCTAATTGCTCAGACTTCGATTAGACCTTTGAGTTACCTCACTTGTAACACAAACTATTTTAACGAAGAACCCAATTAAGAAATTATACTCCAGAATGCTCAATAATCAGTATTGCAATGTGATATTGCAAGTAGATTGTATATGAACACTCACGTAGCTGTGTTATAGTTTCTTTGTAACTCTGCTAGTCTGTAACGAAAGTCTGCAGGTCCAGTTACTTTGTGAATATGTAGGAAAGTTACTTAGGACTTAGCGATTGCAGAATTGAATTAATAGTATAAGTGATTATGCTATTGATTCAATTGCTTGCTAGATTTATATTCCACTCGCCTATTCTGTATCTAGTTTTCTACTGTATTTGATGTTTTTGTATTTGTGGATTTCTAGCCACTACTTCAGTAGTGAAGCTAATATAGCCATGTTCTTTGGAACACTAATGGCTGACTAATCAAGTCTTCGGACCTGATTACTCAAGCAGACTTCAGTCTAGCTTGGTTGAAGAGAAGCCCTCCTTTTATACCTTGTGGGGAAAGGATTACTAATCTACAGGAACATTCTATCTATAAATAATATGGAAACTAGTAGAAGTTTATGGAATACTCTGGTACCTTCTAACCAATCAGATCTCCTGGCACTTGAATCACATGTTAGCAACAAGGTCATGTGTTGCGTCATCTAGGCATGCCAGCCAATCAGATCCTCTGGATCTTGGATCACATGTCACTTCCTGAGTCATGTGTGTAGTCATGTTTCTGGTTTCTGACTCAGAAGTGCTGTCTTCCAATCAGAATCCCTGGATCTTGAGTCTAACTGAGTCATGTTTTATTCACATGACTCCATTTCTGGGCTTGGCTGGCCTTGCACAGCTTTTGTACTGCCATGCACAATTAGGTGTTCATGGTAACATGGCTGATTAATTGTTTGTGCTGATCCAAACAACAAGTCAGCCTGTGTGGCACTTTTTGACTCTATTTCAATCTGAGCTGCTGGATCTGAAATGGAGCCATTCTGCCGGAGTTTGTGGGTGCCAGTTGATTTTGGGAGCTGAGTGTGAAATGAGGCCGCGCGACGGTGAAAGCGTCGCGCGCGTCGGAGTTTGAATTAGCGCGAGTGAATTACGAGTGAAGTGCCGGCCAGGGAAAATATATTTTGAAAGGCCGGAAGAATATCAGAAAAATCCGGAAAAATAGTCCATTTATAAGGAGACGTTTGGATGGTAGTACAGAGTCTTCTTTACTCTATTTTTGTGATTTTTAAGCCATTTTTACCAGAATAAGCAATATTCTTGAGCAACATTTGGAAAGAATTCATTTTTTAGGCGATCCCCAACAGTTCCGAAAGGATTCTATCTCATTGTTACATACCATTGGAATGGTCAGTGAATATGTGTAACAAGTTGCTGTTTAAATAGTGCCCACAGACTAATGCCAGATAACCTGGCATCAAGTTGACGTACAATAATTGAACTAGGGAATATACATGCGAATGTGCTAGCTATATACTGAACCATTCAGAAGGGAGAGTGAATGGGAAAGAGTCTGTGAGGGTCAGGAAGTAGCTAAGGCACATGTAAAGACCATGGAAAACAAAGAACAAGGGAAGTAGGAAAATTGTGAATGAAGACAAAGATTAACAGACCAACAATAGCTCTTGAAACATGTTTCCAAATCGCATGGCTCCTGGGATAGAACTAAGTGTCCCTAAATCCTTTGGAGGGTGATCCTGAGGGTCTAGAACATTCATATCATAGGGTCTAACAATATGAGATGTCAATGCAAGCATTGATTGAATATGGATGACTCAATCAATAAGTTCATTGTGGAAGATGGGGATAGTGATGGGGATTGTCAGAGCCCATCCCCGACCATCATGTTTCACCGATTCATACCTCACGTTTGATCTTTCCCCTTCGTAGCTTATGACCCTGACCTTGGTCATTCGGTCACCAATCCCCAAACCTTCTCGTATATAAGTCACTTATCTGTCAGAATTCAATTATTAAAGATAAGTGTTATAGATGAATGCATTGTTAGCGATAATGTTTGAAAATGTTTCCATATAAAGAGAATGGTATTCGAAAGTGAATAGTAATCCTACAGTAAAAGCGAAGAGGTGCATAGTTCCAAAGAGATAGATATTCCGAAAGGATTCTATCTCATGGATCGGATGAACCGTTTAGTTCATGCCAATCACAGCCAATGAGATTACATTCTTTCGAAGTGTAATCAAACCCAAATTGATAAGTTTTATAGGACTTACTTCAAAGTGAAGTTGTTCTTCAAGATTGTTCACAACAAATTGTTAAGCCAAATAGATCAATCAAGTAGACGTGCAATAATTGAACTAGAGAGCATACATGCGAATGTGTTACTTATATACTGGGACGTTCGGAGGCAAGAGCAAATGGGGAGTAGTCCATTGGGGATCGGAAAAATAGCTAAGGTACATGTATGCTAGTTAATGACCATAGAAAATAGAGAACAAGGGTTGGGTGAAAATTGTGAATGAGAAAAAGATTTAACGAACTAGAAATAAGTCCTGAAACATGTTTCCGAATCATATGTCATTTCGAATAGACGAACCCTTGTTTCACTTTCTTAAACAACAACCCTGAGTGTCGGAAATGAACGTGTTCACATATTGAATTGTATGTCTTGTCACCATAAGCTTTTAGAAGCATAGAGTCAACCCTGATATTGAGTCCCTAGAAATAGATGGGGATAGTGATGGGGATAGTGTAGATACTTCTTTTCTGAGGAAAGGCTAATAACAGAACCTGATCTCTTGGTTGAGTCCTTGTGATGTTGCTAGGACGATTCAAGGTGTTAAGGGTGATGGAATGTTAAATGGTTCATGTGTGACAAATTTGTCGACGATTCGGGCTCCGAAGAATCAATTCGGATGGTTCGGAAGGTGGAGTAGGACACAAATCATGATCGTGACAGTATCCCCCCTCTAGCTTCAGAGTCCCTACGACGGTAGTATGGTACGAGGTATGTGATTTGGACCGTGGTTAGAGGATTCCGAAGGTGTAGGGTTATCGTCTCATCGCGAAGGCTGGTATGATCGATTCATTGCCCGAAAGGAATTGTGTCCAAGTCGCATTATTGTTTAGGCAGGTGGTGGGAGGGGGACGTCCAGTAATTCGGAAAGTGTAACAGGTGAAGGTAGTGTAGAGGGAAATGATTAAGAAGACGATGGATTGGTAGGAAGATGTGAGGAATGTGTTAAAAGATATAGAAAAGTGACTAAAATAATAAAACTTAACTTTTTTACATGGTAAATTGTTTTTAAATTGAGGAGATTTTGTTTTTTATAAAGCAGGGGATATGGATAGAAGATTGGTCATAGTAGCGAAATGTTGTTTATTGTGTAATGGAAAAGATAAAAGAAATGAGGACATAATAATTAAGATGTTGGAGACGGTTTGTTCCGATATAAGGAGTGAAACTCAGCAAGTTTTTGAGTGGCATGGGTTACATAGGTACTGGGTTCCCATGATGTTGCTTCGGGCGTATCTTCGTATCCCTTCCAAGTGACCAGATATTCCAGTTTTTGTCACCAAATGCGACTGTCCAAGATACTAGCGACCTCATATTCTTCTTCGGAATTGATAACGACAGGTGGGGGAGGATCTGGGAGTCTTTTGGGGATGGTCGATACCGTTGCTGGTTTGAGTAAAGAGACATGAAACACCGGATGTATTTTCTACAGATCAAGGGGTAAGCCTAGTCGAAAAGCGTGTGAGGAGATTCTGGAAGTTATTGGATAAGGTCCTAATTGTCAGTGGTCAAGCTTCTTCAAGGGTCGCTTGGTCCAAATGTTCTGAGAATTGAGCCATACCATATCTTCCACTTTGAAGTTGGGTATGGGCGATTGTCGATTCTCCATGGAGGAGGTGTAAAGTGCGATGGTGTGTTTGATTCAATCGCGAAGGAACTGGTGACCCTCTTTTAAATCTTCTGAGTGATTATAAGCATCTTCCAAAGAAACGGAAGTCAATGACACTTCGAGTTTTGGATGGATCCCTTTGTTTGCAAAGAAAGGGGTCAACATTGTAGCCGAATGTGCTGTGTTATTGTATGCAAATTTGGCAAGAGGGAGGAGATTAGCCCAATTGTCCTGTTGATAGTTGATGTATATCCGAAGATATTGTTCAAGGATTTGGTTGACACGTTCAGTCTGTCCGTCGGTTTGTGGGTGATAGGCAGTCGAAAGGTTCCCCTTAATCCCAAGTAATTCGCAAAGTGATGTCCAAAACTTCAAAGTGAAGTGTTTTCCTCGATCGGAAATGATATCGCTGGGAGTACCATGTTTAGTAAACACCTCTCGTAAAAAGATCATGGCAACTTCGGATACAGCAATATCCGAATAGGTTGGGATAAACAAAGCCATTTTTGTCAGGCGATCAACCACCACAAGGATCATGTCATGTCCATTGCAGAGTGGTAATCCTTTGATAAAGTCCATGGATATTGAATCCCATGGTCGTTCGGCGATTGGCAAGAATCGAAGGGGTCTGAACGGTTTGTGATGTATGGACTTTGCATGTCGGCAGTGTTAAGAACTGAATCGTAGCGGAGGCAGAGTTAAGGTTGGGACTCAAGATAGAGTCGACCGAGGTTTGGGGTCGGGTTTCCGAGAGGGGCCAAGGCTTGGCGAACAGGTTGGATGGGACTTGGCTTCAGCTTATGTGCTGCACCAGCTCAGAGTCCTGTCCCATATTTCAGACGAGGCCCGAGGTCACCCGAAGTTCGGGCGTGACCTTAGCAGAGGGAGCGAAGGAGTGTAGAGATTAAACAAGGTGTATTAGGGTATCTTAGTCAATATCAGAACTGATTATCATGTACATGAATGAGCGAATTATATACGAGAGGGTTCAGGGATCGGTGACTGAATGACCGAGGTCAGGGTCATAAGCTATGAGGGGAAGAGATCAAACACAAGGTATGAATAGGTGAAACGTGATGGTCGGGGGTTCGGGCCCGGAGGCCCGAGGTTTCGGTCGGGTTCTGACAGGCAGGGCGAACAGGATCCAATGTAATGGGTCACAAACTGCTTCATGTTCAGCCAATGGTATTGCCGGCGAATGTTGCTAATAGTTTTCGTGATGCCTGGGTGTCCAGCTAGTGGGTGATCGTGTTGGAACCTCAAAACCTCGAGTCGAATGTCATTGTGATTCAGGACGTAGATGAGTCCATTGTAAAGTAAAACAGAGCTGTCATCGGAAAGGGTGTATGGGTCAGGTGTATATGTATGTTCGACGATTGCCGAGGTGTTCGATTGTAGGTGTGTGAGGTGCCCGAATGAAATCGGATCTGTGAGTTGTCCTTGTTTAATAGACGTGAGCAAAGATGCAGAATCAAGAATAATGGCTCGAATGAGTTGCCTAGCTTTAAACATGGATTGAAAATTGTGGGGATTGGCTAATGCGTAAGCACCATCCCCCCCTTCCGGGTAGATGTCGCCCCGACGGGTAAGTGCATCAGGCTTGGTGCCCAATCAGCCTGCACGGTAGCGAATGATGTAGTTAAAACCTGAAAGGTGTTTAGACCACCGAACCTGTCTTCAAGTAAGTTGCTTCAAAGTGGTGAAGTATTCTAGGTTTTTGTGGTCGGAGAGGACGAGGATGACATGGGTTGCGCCCTCCAAGTAATTGTGCCATTGTTTGAAGGCTTCGTAGATGGCAAGGAGTTCCTTATCGTAGATCTCGTAGTTGAGTTCAGCGGGAATCATTCCTCGGG
>QMFG01000218.1:0-12612 GCA_003314545.1 Ramaria sp. MG151 | reverse complement strand
ATAGCTGGTGAGATCGGAACCTATTGTCCGTTCACTATCTTTGGCCAAGATGGAAGGCTGAACAGCAGGTGTAGCGAATGGATTTGACGCTGAGACGGCGAGGAAACAAATCTGGAGATGACCGATCCACCGAGCGCCATCGTCCGATGTAATTCTTCCGCGCCCCATGCATGGATACGATATTCAAACATTTGCATCACAATCGGGGACGTCTGGAAGGCTTGAAATAAGTACTGGAAACAGAATAGAGGTGCGAGGGAACTCCGAGGAAGGACTCGAAATAACATGCGTTGCAGCGAGAGCAAGTAGAGCTGACTGGATTTAGCGGGATTAAGGTGGGGTGATTAGCAGAGCAGCATGGTGCAGGCTTCTGCATAACAATGTGGTGAGATTGCAATCTTGTGTCCGCTCATTATCTAAGCTGAACAATGTGTGTAGCTGATGGATTTGACGCCAGAAACAATGAGAGAAGCGGATCTGGAGATGACCGATTGAGCGCTATCTTCTAATATAGACCATCCCTACATCTACGCCACGGCGCTCGGCTCAACTGAAGTTAGGAGCAAATTTAGTTTGCACAGGCCCTCGCCATTGATAAGACAACAGAGATATTTGAATAGTCAAGCACGTGGATGCTTACCATGGCCCAGGCCTTTGGCCGCTGTGCCACGCGCTCCAAGCGCCGCCATCGCTGGCTCGACTTTAGTCTGCTTGGGCAAGTGCAGTGGCAGCACAGATAACAGAGGAGACGTAATGAAGCTACAGAATGGGGTGAGTGGCATTGTCTACTCTGAAACTGTTGGTTTACGTTTGCGTAGTACGTTGTTGTGGACGCTTTGGTCATGTAGGCTCCACTTGTATCTATGTGGCTTGTTCTTGCTATACATCCGCCGTCAGTGTCTGTGTCCGTGTACGTGTCTGTGTTTGAGACTTTCTGAGTCTCCACTCTTTCTCTATAACATCCAACAGAAACATATTGTGCCAGACAAAACGAATTAATTAGCGCCGGTAACAGACAACTGCAACTCAGATCGCGTCCACTGGTCTCTACGCAACGCTGGCTGACTACTCAATCAAGCAAAACTGAATGTAATCAGTCGAACCACTCACGTCTCAGCTCTTGTTAAGAGTCTGAGACGCTCATACGTAACACGATGATGGGTCTAGCGTAGCGGAGTTGATACGCGGAAACAGCTCCATCAACACCTGGACAGGCCGTTGCCTTTGACGCAAGATGCGACAGCTCCCGAGCGCCCGGAACTGAGATCTCGTGTGGCCGCATGCTTTCCTGAGATGGAACTTCATTTCCACGCTCCTCGAGGGAGCAGGCCTCACTTGCTCCGGCTCGTTTTGGCAGAGCAGTTTAATACAGGCTTGATCATTGGAAGGCTGAACATTATCTAACGGATTCGACACCTAAAATGAAGAGGAAAATTCCTGAAAATGACCGATTGATTGCTTTTGATGTAGCCCTTCCGCGCCCCATACCTATATCTATGCCACGGCACTCCACCCAACGGGCCTGGAGTGAAGTTAATAACTTTAGTGTGTACAGGCTCTCGCCATTGGTCGAGATATTGTAATAGCGCACATGGATGTTCGCCATGGCCCAGGCCTTTGGCTGTGGTGCCAAGCGCCATCGCTAGCTCAACTTTTATGTGCTTGGTCTGTTATTTTATTATTCCATTTTTTCTGTTATCGTGCGGCTATACATTACATAATCCACTGATGCATCAGTAGCGCCGCCTAGAATAAAACTAATAAAAACTAATAAAAACAAGTACTAATGTCAATCCAAGGCTTTGGGCCTTAGGAAATTATTTGTTTACATCTTTAGAATCATTCGGCCAACGATGCCCGGCCTATGCAGGGACGAACATGCGCATATATGCGCTTCGGACACGAACGGGCTCCAATAGCCATCGATCGAGCCCCGCGTGGCTTTGAAACACTTCCAACAACCCTTACGACACTACTATTTCTATTCTGAACCACCCCTATCGTCGCTGATCCACGAACGAAGCCGATCGCTTCGATTTCATTTAATCAAGCGCCCAGAGCTTCGAAATGGAGTTTCAGGATTTCCTGTCATTATTTTTCTTGTTCTTTTGACTCAGTATACTAGTGAAACACATGATCCACAATCCCTACCACCTCACGATCAGTTTCAGATATTTTAAACATGTGTTAGTACATATTTTGTGCATTTCTCCCCTCATGTAGACTGCAACCCCAGAATCGCTCCATCGCCCCAGTATTTTTCTTGGAAACACAAAGGACAATTATTAGCTAGCTCAGACTATAAGTACGCTTGTAAAATTCTCCAGAATTCAAGGCAGTATAACCTCCACACTCTCAGAACAGTCTCCAAATCTTTGCTTTATATCTCAACATCGCCTGCTTTGTTAGCGAATCGTCACTGGCCGTTCGTCATCAATTCAAGCAATCTATTGAACTCATTGTTCATCCCAAAACCGTTAAGTTGCAGCTATCTGTCTATCTACAGTTCGCGTTACTGTATGCGAACTTTAAGCGCTTACTTTTTGCTTCTGCATCAGCGCATCCCCTGCGCTAGAATTACATTTCGCTTAGATTATACTTTAGGCGCTTAAAAGCCGCCTTGAACAAACTTGAAGAAAAACATCAAAAACAAATCTAATAAAACAAAATAAAATAGATAAAAATTTCCATTATATTCTTTATTATGGTCGAGTGCAGGAATATATTGACGCTTGGTGACAAACACTGCTCACCGGCCGCAACTCAGATCACATTCAATGGTCTCTGCGCAACCCTGGACACCAACCACATGCAGAATCATGGAGCAAGTGTGGTGTGCACATGCTCCTTGCCTTTGACACAGGATGCGACGGCTCCGGAGCAGACGGAACTGAGACCTTGTTCCGCCGCATGCTTTCCTGAGATCCGACTTCTTTCCGCCCTCATCGGGGTTGTGGAGGTGAGAACATCCCTGTACACAAAGTCCCGGCTTCGCTTGCTTAGGCTTTTTTGGCGCGGCAGTTTCAGTACAGTCTTTCCTCTTCTTAGCTACATCCCACTCGCCAACATCTAAGACAGCCCTCTATAATGTCATCTCAGTCTGGCGCGGCATCTATCATCCAGGCGCAAGCAGATACGTAAGTGATCGGCTTTGTGCATCCTGCTAGACCTTACTGTTATTATTATCTATCTACTGCGCGAAGATTATATTACATAATCTACTGATGCATCAGTAGCACCGCGCAGAACAAAACACAAAAACAATATAAAAGCCTTACTGATGAGAATTCAAGGCCTTGGGCCTTAGAATACATTTTGTTTATACTTTCAGAATCACTTGGCGATACATGCCCGAGGCCATGCAAGCGCAAATGTGCACATATACACGCTTTGGACACAAACGGGCTTCAATAGCCACCGATCGAGCCCCGCATGGCTCTGAAACACTTCCAAAGATATATATGTCAACATATCTACCATTTCCAACCACCCCTATCGTCACCGATCCCCGAAGGAAGCCGATCGCTTCCATTTCATTTAAACAAGCGTCCAGAGCTTCGAAATGGAGTTTCACAATTTTCCTTCTTCATCTTTTTTTTTTGTTCTTTTGATTGAGTATGATAGTTAATTACATGATCTATAATTCCCACAGCATCCGGATCAGTTTCAGATGCTTCAAACAACCCCTAGTACCTTTTGTGCATTCCTCCCCTCATGTAGACTGCAATCCCAGAATCGCTCCATCCCCCCTTTCTTTTTCTTGGAAACACAAAGGACAATTATTAGCTAGGTTTTCCTATACGTACGCTTGTAATTCTCGTCAAAATATAAGGGAGTATAACCTCCACAAGTCAGATATATTCTCCATCTCTTTGCTTGATATCTCTACAACCCTTGCTTTGTTAATGAGTCGTCACCAGCTGTTTGTCAGAATTCAAATATAAGTGATAAAAGAAGTAGATAAAAAAATATGTTCAGAAATGTTTCCAATGATAATGAAATGGTTTTCGAAAGTGAATAGAAATCCTACAGTAAAAGCGAATGGCTTTTGAAAGGTTTGCGAATAAGGTGCATTGTTCTGAAGAAATAGAGGTTCCAAAAGGATTCTATCTCATGGATCGAATGAACTTTGCAGTTCATGTTGATCACAGCCAGTGATTTCACATTCTGATGAAGTGTGTTGAATATAAACAGAGTCAAAGTGTGTACTCAAATATAAAGTTGTTGTTCAAGATAATTTCTGGGACAAGTTGGCAAGTTTTGAGCAAAGCAATGAAGTAGATGTACAATAATTGAACTAGGGAATATACATGCGAATGCTCTACCTATATACCAAACGGTTCGGAAGGGAGGGCAAATGGGAAGGAGTCCATGAGGATCGGAAAATAGTTAAGGTACATGTATATTAATTAATGACCATAGGAAGAGAAGAACAAGGGAGATAGGAAAATTGTGAATGGTAGAAAAGATTAATGGACCATCAATAGCTCTTGAAACATCTTTCCAAATCGCATGGCTCATCGGGTAGGGATAACCATGTGCAAATCCTTTGGAAGGTGATCCTGCGGGTCTAGAACATTCATATCATAGAGCCTGATGATAGGGAATGTCATCACAAGCTTCAATAGAATACAAACAACTCGATCAATGAGTTCATTGGAAAAGATGGGGATAGTGATGGGGATAGTCAGGGTGCTTCTTTCCCAGAAAAGATTATGATTGGACCTGGTTATTCATTGTTTCACTAAACTCTTCATGGAGTGATTCCTGAGCTGGATTGGGTGACCAGATCAAATATGTGCGAAGAATTAGACAAGGGTGGTTCGAAATTCCAAAGGGGATTTTCGGAAATGATCGGAAAGCCATATTTCGGTGTGATAACAAGAAGATGTTATAAAACATGATCGTGACACCGTTTGTCATCATTTTAAGTGATATATTGAACCCAACAGTTATCTCAAAATCAATAAGTTTGCGCTATCTACCCAATCTCCACTCATAGTAAAATAGTCTTGGGGGTTCTTGGATTTCTACTTCTTGGTGATATTATACTTTTAGTGGTATGTTTTATTCGAGTCCTCGGTAAAACTATGATGTATTAATCATAGCATATTATAGTTTCTAGCTATTATCAACACTTGTAACCTCCCCACTTCACAAGGATCACTGTGAGTGTCCTCACATACTGTTTTCCAAATTATCCTGGCCAAGTATAGGTGTAAGAAACCCTGCATTTTCCTTTACAAATCACTAAAGACTACCATAGTATCAACTCTCAGTGGGGTCCTCACCATCCTCTTTGACACTGTTGTTGTGGTGGTGACCCTTTCACACACCATTCAAACCTTCAGACTTCAGCAAGGGCTTGAAATTTGGAAAAAGCAGTCACTGACTAGGCTGCTCATTGAGCAAGGTGAGCATGTTAGTCCTTATAGCTAGTTACATGTGACTTAACCACAGACCAGGTCTTGTTAGATATGGGTGAGAATCTCACTTCTTTATTTCATTCCATCCATCTGACTGTACTACAGATTTGTGCTTACATTCAGTCTCACCAATGCAATCACAGACAAGGTATTGCCACTCATGAATGATGCCAAACATACTTAGCATTGTTTTTGTTGCAGGTATTGAGAGTGAGTGGTGCATTCATGAGTAAATGAGTACTTTGATGCATGTCTCTCTTATGGGGATAGCCAACCCTTCAAGGAATTATAGCCCCATTCAGAACTGGTGGATATCTCTTTCCTATTCCTATGATTTGCATGACTCGACTCATTAAACACATACAGTCTTTCTGCAATCATTGTCTGCCACTTTCACCTGGCTCTGCAAGAGAGGAACCGACGTCCGAACGGAAGCTCAACTATCCCTTCTTCTCCCATCAGTAGCTTCCGAGAAGCAGCGCAAAGGGTCCACAATGCCTTGGTGGATGAATTCGGAGACTCGTACTTGACCCAGTCTCTCAGGACTGGGATATCAGTGGATCAGGTGGAGGATCGGGAAACGCCTCGGCCAAGTGCGGAGGATGGGATTGAGCTACAAGAATTTCCTTGAGCCCTTGGAGATATAGGCGATACGGAGATGACTGCGCCGGTAGCGTCAGGTGAGTAAAGATCAACCTCCTCAGATCTGAATTAAACATCGCTGTAGGATCTGGAACCACACAATGTTGATCACAGCGGCCGCTTTGAAGGCCACTTTGTCGACTTGTGTCTTCCACGGAATCTATGCATATACCCCAACAGCCCTACTCTCTCCTATTTCTATTCATACCAGCCCTTTGTTGCTGTAAGATGTTTCGCTATTTATCCAGTATATTTAAAATTGTGGTTACCCCAAAATATTTTATGAAATCTAACTCTTCGGATTATCCTGTTTTGGTTTGTGAAACTATTGTGTGCATTTTATACCTGAGGATATATATCACACCTGCAGTATTCAGGATGTAGGCAAAAATTCTTTCTCTGTCTAGAACGTAAAGTGAGCAAAGAATTAACTTCATACCGCTTTTTTTCGGTATACTTATCACTTCAAGAGTCTACTATCTATCAGTCACTGAAGGTTTGACCTACATTCCGTTCCCCTCAATCGAATACGCAGATATTTGAATTGCAGTCGATCGGGCTCTCGTAAAGACCTCCCGGGAAGGAGTCCTAAAATCTCTTACTAAGGGAGATGATTCGCCTTCGCTGTGGTAGTGTCAGTTTGCATCTATATTACTTGCATACATAGATGTCGTGTTACAGTCATCGACCCTGTACAAGCCTTGCCGTTATGGAATCCGTTTGATCGAATGGTGACTGATGTTCGCCTATGCATGGGGAGTGATGTTCCTGGATCAGGGGTGACCAGAGAGAGTACGAGGCACCTCGAATTTCTTGAGGTGTCTATCCAGAGCAATGCACGGTTTGTGATGTCGACTCGTGGCGTATGCAGACTAAGGAATAAATTGTGCACGCCATCCGCAACTCAGATCGCACTAGATGTTGACACAGGAGCCACATGCGGAAAAATCACGGAGAAAGTGTGTTGAAGACATGCCCTTTGCCATTGACACCGGATGCGACAGTGCCGAAGCAGACGGAATTGAGACCTCGTGCGGCCTGAATAAATCGACGCTGGTGACAGCCATTGCTCGCCGTCCGCAACTCAGATTCATCCACTGGTCTCTACTCAACTCTGGCACATACAGAATCACGGAGCAAGTATGCCCTTTGCCTTTGACACAGGATACGACGGTGCCGGATCAGATGGAACTGAGATCTCGTGCGGCAGATGCTTTCCTGAGATGCGAGCTCATTCCGCTCTCCTTATGAATATGGCGGAAAGTGTTATTATTTATCTACCTGCCGCACGAAGGTTACATTACGTAATCTACTGATGCATCAGTAGCGCTGTGCAGAATAAAACAACAAAACAACATAAAAACACTACTAATGAGAGTTCAAGGCCTTGGGCCTTAGAATACATTCTGTTTACATATTTAGGATCATTCAGCGAACGATCCCTGAGGCCATGCAGGGACAAACGTGCGCATATATGCGCTTCAGACACGAACAGGCTCCAATAGCCACCGATTGAGCCCCGCGTGGCTCTGAAACACTTCCATTTATCCTTACGACATTTCAACTTCTATTCCTGGCCACCCCTATCGTCGCCGATCCACAAACAAAGCCGATCACTTCAATTTCATTTAATCAAGCGCCCAGAGCTTTGAAATGGAGTTTCAGTTTTTTGCTCATTGATTTTTCTTGTTATTTTGGCTTAGTATGGTAGTAAAACACATGATCTACATTTCCTACCACACCATGATCTGTTTCAGAAGTTTTAAACATGTTTTTGGTACATTGTTGTCCATTCTTCCCCTCATGTAGACTCCAACCCCAGAATCACTCCATCGCCCCAATATTCTTCTTGGAAACACAAAGGACAATCACTAGCTAGCTCTCACTATAAGTACCCTTGTAAATTTCTCCAGAATCTAAGGAAGTATAACCTCCACATCTCTGTTACAATCTCCACATCTTTGCTTGATATCTTTGCAACCCTTGCTTTGTTAACGAATCGTCACTGGCCATTCATCACCATTTCAAGAGCTCTATTCAACTCAGTGCTTATCCCAAAACCGTTAAGTTTGTGCTATCTACCTATCTACAAGTCCACATCTCTGCATGCAAACTTTAAGCGCTGACACTTTGATTCCGCATCAGCGCATCCCCCGCGCTAGAATTTATATCTCACTTAAATCATTCTTTTAAATAAATAGTCATACATTTATCACATTAATGCCCACCGATCATCCAGGGCTGACCTACCAAAAAGAAAAAAAACATACATGAGGCTTGCCAAACAACTCTTAGATTGAAACACGAGCACGGATACCGGCTACTATTACATCCAACGGCACATGCGCCGCACTTATCCCTCGCTGGATTCCGGTTCCTCTTTCCTCTTCCCTCTTTTCACTTTCTAATAAGAAATGAGATGGGAATTTTATATATATTTTATTGTATTTTATTTGGTTTGTTTTTGATGTTTTCTTCCACTTTATTGAAGGCGGTCTTTAAGCTCCGGATTGGAGTTGTGTGATGCCGGGATAACAGAGATGTGATGAGCGGTGACCGGTAACTCGGTGCGATGTGTCAATGTCGCGTGAAATGTCGAGCATTGGTCACAGATTGCATTGGAATATGTATTGACGGTCGAGTGGAATGAGGAGAATTTGAGAGAGCAGGCGGAATGTTTGGAATTTAATCCAGCAGTGAGAGAGAATATATTTGTCTTTGATAATGGTGATGAGGAGCGGTAGGTGGATTTCAGAGTCTTGTAATTCTTGGTAGTACACATTGCTACTATTTATACAGCTCTATATAACGGTGATTCTCGAGTTTTTAGTCAATTATCTGTTCAGGAACGGGGGGGGGGGGAAGAGCGGGTGTGAATCTGAATGAAGATGTCATTTTGGTATGAGAAGATAGGAAGATAGCGGCTTACCACCTACCAGTACAGGCTTATGGAGTGACTTTAAAAAGATAAATGGGTCATGGGGAGTGTAGAGAGATATAAGTTTTACTTACAGTTTGAAATAGAAGGAGAATGGTATACTGGCGGTCTCTCTTTCCTTGGCTGGTTGAGTAGATATGTTGCCGTCTGTTGTAGATTTCGAGATTTCCAGGTTGCTTTTATTCCATTCGCGACGGGAGTTAATCGTAGCTCTGATTAGGGTCTCGCTGGTAGAGGAGCGGCTGTAGGGTGCGCGAGAGCGCTTTGTAGGACGATGACCTGAATCGATAGAGAGAACGAGAGAACGACGAGATTGGTCTGGAAATGGGAGATAAGCGACCTTTGAGTTAATGAGTTCTCAAAACTTTTTTTTCTCATTGAACTGCAAGTACTCTGCTAGTATAACTTAGAGTATGCCATGAAACACTTATTGGAATTGAGCTGGGGAGCGATGGATAAGGAAATAGTGTGAAGAATCTAAGGCTTATATTCATTGGGGGCATAAATTTGGCGGAGAACATCCTGAGTGTAAGATAATATGTGGAAAGTGAAAGAGGGAAGAAGAAAGATGTTGCAAAAACATTGACACTGGAGTCACTGCTTCTATGATATATCTTTTTGTATCCACACAATAGGACTCTGCACTCCCTATCGTTCTTCGACACTTGTTATTGTTCCTCTTTAGATTACGATATATAAACAGACAATAAGACTAGTAGTATAAATACTCTACTCGATGTACGACAACTCTTCAGACTCGCTTCTGAACTTGTCTTAGGTGTTGAACCTGCGCACAGGAGTTTGCCATTTTCAACAAAAGAAGAACCGGAATCCAGCGAGGAGATAAGTGCGATCCACGCGCCATTGGATGTATAGTAGCCGGTTTCCGCGTTACGGTGCGGGTGAAGCGAGTGGTGTTGAGATTAATTCCTAATCCGAAAGAAGGATTTTGTTGCTATTATATATGTATATTGTTTTCAGAGCCTCTGATTGCTTGTCTGCGACTATTGATGCTGGCTGCTACTGATTGGTATCGGAATTGAAATGGGGGGTATATTGATTGAATCGGGTGCTCTCGGTCCATCTTGAGTAAGCGCTGGCGGATGCACGAGTAGAACGATGACCTGACTCGATAGCGAACGACGAGAGTGTTCCCGAAATAGGAGATAGGCGACATTTGAGTGAATGAGTTCTAAAAACTTATTTTTCTAATCGAACTACAACTTAGAGAATGCCGTGAATCGATTATTGGAATTGTGCTGCAGCCAAGTGACTTAATGCCAACTCTTCCACATGGTGAACATCATCAGTGGCATTTCCTTCTTTTCGTCGTGACCATGGACGGTACCGAACATCAAGTGCCAGAGATGATCCAACAAAAATGCGAGGCCATACTTCGTCCGATAACGAACACTTCTAGCAATTTGGATTGATGAGTGGGTGAAGGTTTTGGAACTTGATAATGGGACCTTGTTTTGCGCTTGCCTGTCACTAGGAATGATAGCTTCACCTTCCGTAGACATGGGGATAAAGGGTGGTGAGGGGAAAGCGCAATGGGTGGCAAGGGTTGAGACCCCGGCTCAGCCCACCCCTTGAATGTAAATTTTCCCAGGGCATAGTTTTTTGCAGCAATGGACGTTAGGGCTAAATGACTCATCGTGTCGGTCATCTTAGCCCTCGAGCGCCCTCAACTCGCTTTGCAAATTCTCATCTTACAGGTGCAAATATATGTGGAGATGCAAGTCATCGGGAAACAGTGGCCGAGAAAAGGACAACTCAATGGATATAGGAGTCGCAATCTGCTAACACGGATGTCAACCAGAAATCTCTAAAATTTATGCTAATTGGGACAACCTTGTTCCGATCTGGACAGCCTAAGGTGAGATGGGCTCCGAGAGTACCTTAAACGTGATAAAACCACCCTGACCACGTGGAACATCATCATTCACTTGATCTACACTTCTATCATTGTCTTGATTGATGACGGCCTTCAATACCTAGATTTGAAATACGCACGCAAGAACTCGTGTGAGGAGCCGTACTAAGCAAAAAATCATCGGCGCAAAGTGAAATCAAACGAAGTAGATCAAACAAGCAACCGGCCACGTCAGACGATGCTCCATCATCGTAACAATTTTCCTGGTGTCTCAGAGGAACGTCCATTGATTCAGATAGCTCACATACTGACAACAATGAATGATTCATCCATCACTCAGGTCCCAGTGGTATTCGTGCTCACTCTCCTCCATTCCAGATAATCGCGCTAAACCCACATGCAGACGCCAATTGTTCAATCCATAAACAGACACTGTCAGGTCAGCTCAGTAGATGAAACCTAGGTAGCTCCTGATATCAAAATAAGTGAGAGATCTCAATAGTTGAGACACCTTCCTTTGGTTTCCATGTCTATTCTTCTAGTCTTGGTCAGCCTATCAACAGCCAGAAATAGAACGCAAATACAATCGAGCACCAATGGCCAGCGAACATCCTGAACTTGATATCAACAACGAAGTCGTAGAGAATGCATCTTTAGAAGCAGAAGTAGCATCATATCCTGATCAAACAACGCTTCCACTGGATAGACTAACTTGCAGAGTCGCTCAGGTCCGATGAACTCTCCACGAAGATTGCTTCGCATTACCACACGAGTCCTTCATTTGTCAAAAGTCCCGTAGTCATCGGCACCCATATATCCTAACCATTCCAGAAGCCAGTCCCGCAAATTGACAACCATACCTGTCATGGAATTTCACACGCTTCTGAGGTGATGCCTCCAGTGGCCGTAGGGAGACGACACTGCCAGGATAGTGAGAGGACAAATGTGAGAATGAGGACTCTGAAAACAGATTTATTTAGCAATCGGGGATTTCGAGCATCAATAGCCACGAGAAATAGCTACGGGAAAGTGCAGATATTTGAGTGAAAGGTGGTAAGCGCCATCTACTTCGGCATCTCGGCTCTTCTATGTTCTGCGTTTTGATGGCTGGTTGATGCCCAATAGAAACGCAAGCAACAGCAATCCTCTTAGGGCTAGGGTTAGGGAACTACGCCATTAAACCAGGAACATATTAGCGCTATCACGAGAAATGGAAGCACACAAGAATTACAACAATACTGACCTCAGCGTAAGGTCAAAAATGGTACCACTCATGAGCATACAAAGTACAACAGCGGAGTCCCAACCGCTGTGTGCGCGGGCTGAATGTCGATGACCTCAACACTCATTAGATGCGACACTCAGGCGGCCAAGTAGTCAGGGTAGGGATTCAACTGACACCAGCTCTGGTCAGTCCATTCGTCTAGGAAAATGTTCGCCATGCACAGATCCGCCTCCGACACCACTCTTTCTGTTAATGACCAAGCAGATGACAGTAATAAGGATGATTAGCAGGCACTTGTGTGTCAAACAGTATAACAGATTTTCACACAGATTTTCTGTTGGAGGTGAATCCTAAGTGAATACTCTGTTAGAGATATATTGGTGAATGATAATGTAACTACACATACCTGGAGAACAGATGGTGAATACTCTGTTAAAGAGAGGATTCCCACGTCTCCAGGGATTAATGGCGCGTTTCTTTTATTTTCTTTCTCTCTATTTTTCAC
>QMFG01000217.1:0-14734 GCA_003314545.1 Ramaria sp. MG151 | reverse complement strand
ATCATGAACTGGATTGAGTGACCAGATCAAATGTATGTGAAGTTTTTGGATGAGGCAATTTGAATTCTGAATGAAAACTTTCAGATGGAATATGTTCAGAGGTCACACATATCAATTGTAACATGAGGTTGGAGTACTCACTCAAAGGTGTGGTTGTCCAGAGACTGTTGTTCAAGGCAGTTCTCAACGAGTTGGCAGGTTTAAGCAAAGCAAACAAGTAGACATACAATAATTGAACTAGAGAATATATATGCAAAAGTGCTACCTATATACCAAACAGTTCGGATGGGAGAGTCTGTGAGGGTCTATCAGAACCCATGCCAAGCCCAATCCCCAAGCCTTTGGACCCTTGGGTCTGAAGCTCCAGTAATCTCACACTTGTTTCATATCTATTTCCATCTCACATTTGATCTCCCTCTCCATAGCTTACGACCCTGACCTCAGTCATTCATCCCCTGATCCCTGATCCCTCCCATATATAAGCCACTAGTTCTTGTACATTAGAAGTCAGTTCTGATATCAACTAAGATACCTCTAATACATCCATCTTCTCTAACCTCTATGCTCCCTTTGCTAAGGTCATGCCCAAACTTTGGGTGACCTTGGGCCTTGTCTGAAATACCAGGACAGGATGCTGAGCTGGTGCAACACATAAGATGAAGCCAAGTCCCATCTGACTCAACTGCTGATCCTTGGCCTTGTTGGATAAACAGCAATTTGGTTGTAATATCAGACAACCGGTAATACAAAGGACACGGTAGTACAAAGAGCTCTCTTATTACAAGGACCTCTCATAGTACAAGGACTTCTCATAGTACAAGGACTTCTCATAGTACAAGGAACTACAATAGTACAAAGGGTATAGTAGCTACAGATATGTATTTAAGGCAGGGACTGCAACTGCTAGACCAAAGAATTACAGTTTCAAGACTTTTATATTTCTTTCGATCTATAGGTTATGGGCCCCGGCTGTAACTAATAATCAATCAAAGAATACCTCATATCTATCTCTGAACTTCACCCTTGCACCAACCATGACTACGAGTAACAATACTTACAAGATTGAACCTCTGAACGGGGAGAACTACGTTGCATGGAAAAGACACCTGGAATGGATCTTAGATGATCTAGATCTGTGGGAGATAACCAACAGCACAGAAAAACTGCCAGAGCTGGTAGACCCCAGGAGAGTTACGAAGGAGGAACAAGTGGCAATTACTGAATGAAAAAGGAAAGGCAAGAAAGTACGAAAGGTGATTTGTCTTAGGATCTCCAATGAGTACTTGGTTTACATTGACCAAAGTACTACTACCCTGGAACTGTGGACTATATTACAAGGAATTTTCAAGTCCAAAGCAGCTGTAGCATCATCAATCTACATTGCAAATTCTTTCGAACCTTTGCAGAAGATGGTGCTAATATGGAAGAGCACATACACAAGTTACGAGGTCTCTACCAACAACTCAATGTGAGGGGCCAGTTAATTACAGATGAGGGTTTCACAAATGTTATTATTTATCTACCTGCCGCACAAAGGTCACATTACGTAATCTACTGATGCATCAGTAGCGCCGTGCAGAATAAAACAACAAAACAATACAAATACATCACTAATCAGAATTCAAGGCCTCAGGTCTTAGAATATACTTTGTTCACCCTTTCAGAATCATTCAACAAATGATCCCCGAGGCTATGCAGGGACAAATGTGCGCATATATGTGCTTCGGACACAAACGGGCACCAATAGCCACCTATTGAGTCCCACGTGGCTCTGAAACACTTCCATTCATCCTTACGACAATCCAACTTCTATTCCTGACCACCCCTATCGTCGCCGATCCACGAATGAAGCCGATCACTTCAATTTCATTTAAACAAGCGCCCGGAGCTTCAAAATGGAGTTTCACATTTTTCTCTGATGATTTTTTCTTGTTCTTTTGACTGAGTATGGTAGTTAAACATATGATCCACATTTCCTACCACACCATGATCAGTTTCAGAAGTTTTAAACATGTTTTTAGTACATTTTTGTGCATTCTTCCCCTCATGTAGACTGCAACCTGTCACGATCACAATATGGACACCTCATCTACATCATTGTCCTTCCGAACCAATCCTTCCGAATGGATCTTCCAAATTCCGAATCACCCTTGCATCAATGTTTCACATACATTTGATCCAGTCACCCAATCCAGTTCAGGAAACCCTCCATGAAGTGTTTAGTGAAACAATCAATAATCAGGTCCGATCATAATCTTTTCTGGAAAAGAAGTACCATGACTATCCCCATGACTATCCCCATCTTTTCCAATGAACTCATTGATTGAGTTGTTTCTATTGTGTGGAAGCTTGCGATGACATTCCATATCATTATGTTCTATGATATGAATGTTCTAGACCCTCAGGATGACCCTCCGAAGGATTTAGGGACGGTTAGTTCTACCCGAAGAGCCATGCGATTCGGAAACATGTTTCAAGAGTTATTATGGGTCTGTTAATCTTTTTCTTCATTCACAATTTTCCTACCACCCTTGTTCTTTGTTTCCTATGGCCTTTAATTAGTATACATGTATACATGTATCTTAGCTACTTTTTAACCATCACGGACTCATTCCCATTCGTTCTTTCTTCCGAATGGTTCAGTATATAAGCTAGCACATTCGCATGTACATTCCCTAGTTCAATTCGTATGTCAACTTGATTTTCTACTCACACTTGCCAAACTCGCTTCCAACTCAACTTCACCAACAACTGTATATTTTTTGAGTAAGCCCTTCAATTCAACTTTTATTAGTTAAATCCACTTCAAGGAATGTTAGATCATTGGCTGTGATCGACATGAACTGCAAAGTTCATTCGATTCACGAGATAGAATCCTTTCGGAACCTCTATCTCTTCGGAACTATGCACTTCATTCGCAGATGTTCTGAAAGTCATTCGCTTTTACTGTAGGATTTCCATTTTCTTTCCAAAACCACTCTATTACTATTAGGGATGTTTCCGAACACTTTTACTAATCCAACATCTATCCACAACATCTATTGCTATTATTCGGATTCTGACACAACCCCAGAATCGCTCCATCGCCCCAATATTCTTCTTGGAAACACAAAGGACAATTATTAGCTAGCTCTCTGTCAGAATTCAAATATCAGTGGTAAAAGATGTGGATGAATGTTGTGTTAGTAAATGTGTTCAGAAATGTTCCTAATGATAGTAGAATGGTTTTCGAAAGTGAATAGGAATCCTACAGTAAAAGTGAATGGCTTTCGGAATGTTTGCGAACAAAATGCATAGTTCCAAAGAGATAGAGGTTCCGAAAGGATTCTATCTCGTAGATCGAATGAACTTTGCAGTCCATGTCGATCACAGCCAATGATATCACATTCTTTGAAGTGGGTTAAACTAATAAAAGTAGAATTGGAGTGCTTACTCAAATGTGAGGTTGTTGTTCAAGGTGATTTTACGACGAGTTGGCAAGTTTGGGTAGAACAATCAAGTTGACATACAATAATTGAACTAGGGAATATACATGCGAATGTGCTAGCTATATACTGAACCATTCAGAAGGAAGAGCGAATGGGAAAGAATCCGTGAGGGTCGGAAAGTAGCTAAGGTACATGTATACTAATTAAAGGTCATGGGAAACAAAGAACAAGGGTGGTAGGAAAATTGTGAATGAAGAAAAAGATTAACGAACCAACAATACTCTTGAAACATGTTTCCGAATCGCATAGCTCTTTGGGTAAAGATAATCGTCCCTAGATTCTTTGGAAGATGATCCTGAGGGTCTGAAACATCCATATTATAGAGTCTAATAATATGGAATGTCATCGCAAGCTTCCAAAGAATAGAAACAACTCAATCAATGAGTATAATGAAAAAGATGGGGATAGTGATGGGGATAGTCAGGGTGGTTCTTTGTTGGAAAAGGTTATGATCACTCCTGACCAACAATGTGTTTCACTAAACATTGATAGATTGATGCAGGGAAACTGATGAAGAAGCAGGTTGTTGAATGAAAATGATGTAATTGGGGCATTGATGGTTCGGGGTTCGGACAATCTGTTTGGAAGAGGTGGTTCGGAAGATCCATGATATAGGTGAGGTGTCCATATTGTGATCATGACACTCTCACTATAAGTACGCTTGTAATTTTCCCCAGAATCCAAGGCAGTATAACCTCCACATCTCTGTTACAATCTCCACATCTTTGCTTGATATCTTTACAACCCTTGCTTTGTTAATGAATCGTCACCGGCCATTCGTCATCATTTCAAGTGTTCTATTCGACTCAGTGTCTATCTCAAAACTGTTAAGTTTGCGCTATTGACCTATCTACAAGTTCATGTCTCTGCACGCGAACTTTAAGCGCTGACATTTTGATTCCGCATCAGCGCATCCCCCATGCTAGAATTCATACACCGCTTAGATTATCTTTTAGGTGCTTAAAGACTGCCACAAGTAAACTTGAAGAAAACACCAAAAACAAGTCAAATTAAATCAAATTAAATACAATAAAAATTCCATTCTATTTTTCTTATTAAGAAATATGTTACTTACCTCATTACCAGACACCTGGTTTCCATTCATTAAAACAATCAATGCCAGTGGAATGGCACTTACCTTAGAAATCCTAATGGCCAGGATCTTGGATGAAGACTGCTCAAGATGGACCAGTATGGCATGACAAACAGCATTAAAGGTTCAAAACAAACCAGCAGGTGCTATGAAAGGGAAGTGCAGGAACTGTGGCAAAAAGGGACATTATGAAATAGATTGTTGGGCAAAGGGATGCAGAAAAGAAGGACAAGGCCCAAAGTAGTTCAAAGTCCCAAAGGAGAAAGAATCCGCTAAGCAATCTGATGACACAGATTTTGCCTTTGTCACTACTGAAACTGCATTTGTCACAATATCAGCAACAGATTGGCTGGCAGACTCAGCAGAAACCATGCACATTGCATGTAACAGAAGCAACTATACAACTTATTCTCTGGAACCCTCTGAAATTGAAGGGATCACTCCTGGTGCCTTACTTAAAACCCATGGATGAGGTATAATTACTGTTGAATTCAAAGTTAACAGTAAAACCTATACAGTCAAGTTAAATGATGTCAAGCATGCACCAGATGTGCCAAACAATATTATCAGTATTGGGCAGCTTACTGATAATGGACACATGGCTAACTTTACAACTACTGGCGTAGAATTCAAGTCTGTGAATGGAACCATTTTTGGAATTGGATGGAAAGTAGGGTGGATATACCAAATGCGGATAAGAACCAAACTATTAGGACAGGGACAGGATTTTGCCATGGTGACAAAAGGATGTACCTTGGACAAATGGAACCAAATACTCAGACATGTCAACATGTGGACAGTTAAAACCATACAAAAAAATAATTTGGTAACCGGTGATGTGTTTGCCTTAGGTTTAATACCTAAAGCCTGCACACAATGGTCCTTTTCCTCAGACAGTGTCTAGTGCAGTTGTTCAAGGGACACAGCTGTTATCTATCTCGTGAATCTGTAAGTAGGAATTAGTTGTCTGTCTTCCTTCCAACAGGATTGAGATTAGGGATGGAATATTGCAATAGTGGTGGTTGTCAGATGACTATAACTGTGTCAGTATCCAAACCTAATTCTCTTCTTATATAAGAAGACGTCAAATGATTCCTTGACTTGTGAAACTTGACTTGTTATTTTACAGAGAGAGGCAGAGGCCTTTATATACATGTCTACAGCAATGGTGCAAGGACGATGCAAAACAATGTGATAGAGGTGCTTGGTAAGAATAGGGGTAGTGCATGATAAAGAATGAGAACAAAAAGTACAAGAAAGGAATCAAGAAAGGAGTATCTGACAAAGCAGATAAGCAAGAATGTGTCAAGATAGGGAAAAGAAGTGTGGAGTGGGAATATTAGTACAAGAATAGAATATCATTTAGTAATGATGAGAAAAAGTTATCAAACATAGAACAAGGCAAAGATCATGTGAAAAAGATAATGTGTCAAATAAAAGAACAAAAGAAATGTCCACCAATAGTATCCCTCAACTTGTCCAATGTCTCCTAAGCGAATTGGATATAGAATAAGTCACTGTGTCATCCAGGAAAGATTGATGAATCAGAGATAACACAGGCTCCAAAGGCTGTTCATGAACCTTTCCATGAATGGCTGACGAGTGGGGTGGAAATGTGATCCTTCTGGATTCTATGATTAAGGGTGAGTTGAATGGACGGGGGAGAGGATATTCTGGGTATGGTCCCTTGAATTCTGCCATGTATTCCTCTTTCCCTGCATGATAGTATACCCTTTTATCTCCAAGAAATATGAATGGTGTTGGGGAGTTGTCAACATATACTGGCTCTCCAATGGCATAAGTGTCATGATGATTGGGATTAGAGAGCTTGCGATGGAGATGAGCAGGATTAGGATATGTTGGCGTGATTGGACAATGGCATTTAGCTTGTCCTTCTATAGGGTGCAATTTGATGGATTCTTGGATATGTGGCAACAAGGAAATGATAGATGATGACATTGATTGATTGATTTGATTACATAACGAGTGATAAAAGATGGTGGTGTTGGCATAGAGACAATGTGAGATGATGGCTAAGGTTGAAGAAAATGGCGCTGGCGGAGTTAGATTGAAAATAGATGTCGCTTGTCACCGGCCTGGTAATTGACGAGTCACAGGCATCAACCCAGTGCACAGCCTGTATTCAAGGGAAATGCCATGTGGAACCATTCCCAAAGGTGGCAACAGAGAAGGTTGACAAGATTGGAGATCTTGTTGTGTCAGATGTGTGGGGACCAGCCCAAGTTGAAGAACCTGCATGGGAAAAATACTTCTATTCCTACATGGATGGATGCACCAGGTACTCTAACATCTATTTTGGCAATAACAAGGGCAAAATACTGGAAAATTTCATTGCATTCAAAGAGTTCCTAGAAACTCAAACCAGTAATAAAATAAAGAAATTCTGTTCTGATAATGGTGGAGAATTTGTTAACAAACCATTCAAAGATTTCTGTGCTATGCATGGAATCATAATGGAAACCACGTCACCATACTCTCCTTCTCAAAATGGAATTGCAGAATGCTTAAACTGGACTCTATTGGAACACGCACAAGCTATGTTATTTGCCAAGAACTTACCAAAAACCCTATGGCCTCAAGCAGTAGCCTATGCAAACTATATCAGGGATTGTACACCCATGCAAGCACTTGGAGCCAATATAACACCATAGGAGGCATTTTTGGAAAGAAGCCGAATATGTCAAGATTGGAAGAGTTTGGGACTAGATGCTGGATAATGGTACCAGATCAATGCTGGTCTAAACTTGATCCAAAAGCAGAGGAACATCTATTTGTTGGCATTGCTGAACATGCAAAAGCCTGGAAATATTACAACAAGGTGTCCAGGTTGTGAAGCTTAAGACTGTGCCACTCCAAACACATAGTTCCTCAGGTATAACATGTCTCAATTTTATGATCTACATCGCCGTGTCATAGGCGTGAGAACTTAGACTATAGGTATATACAGTTCACATTTCACTTTCCGACACTTCAGTCTTTACCGCGAAGACTGAAGTGAGTAGCTTTTGTTTCAAGTATTTTGTACTACAAAGATCTGACTCCTTCATTTAGTTTTATCTGTTTAGGTAGATCTTACAATAAAAGAGTCTTTACCGCGAAGACTGAATTTTATCTGTTTAGTAAAACAACACAGGTATGTTCAGATTTCTAGGAATATCACATTTGATCAACAGGATACTAAACTATTCCCTATTCCTAATGAGGATGATGAAGAAGAGATGATGGTACCACTTGAGGGGGAGAATCACACAGACAAGTGTACACCAGGAACAGCTCAAATAGATTTATCCATTCAACAAACATCATCCACACCACCAACACCAACACCAGAGATACACCACAGTACCTGGAACACCAATAAACCAGATTACTGGTTACTCAATTCTGGAACAAGTGGGAGGGCATTAATCAGTCACGAAATTATTATAGCACCTGACAATTATATGAAGGCAATGGCACGGGATGACTCACCAATCTGGAATGAAGCAATGAATGTTGAGATGGAGAAACTTTGAGAGATCAGGACCTGGGAACTGGTAAAGTTACCAGAAAGATGAACAGAAATTGGGTGGAGATGGGTATATGCTGTCAAAACAAAACCTGATGGAAAATTTGACACAGCTAAAGCACAAGTGGTTGCACAAGGATTCACACAAAGATTGGGAATGGACTACTTCAATATTACTACTCCTGTGGTCAAATTTGACTCACTGTGACTACTACTGGCTATTGGCAATCTATTTGACTGGGAAATCGAGATGATGGACATACAAAGTGCCTTTGTTAATTCCAACCTTGATGAGGAGATCTACATGCAACAACCTGATGGATTTAATGATGGAACCAACCGAGTACTAAGATTACACCGAGCATTGTATGGACTCAAACAGTCAGGACAAGCATGGTACCAATGCTTACGTGACACACTGCTGAGTCTTGGATTCACTCAAAGTTCAGCTGACAAGTGTATCTATATCAGGATCAATGGATCTAATATAGAAGTTATCTCTGTGTATGTGGATGACTTGGGACTATTTGCAAACTCAAAGGAAGGAATGGTTTGGATAAAGGAGGAGCTTAATAGGAAATTTCCTATGAGCGACTTAGGAGAGATGAGAAAGATATTGGGAATGAAAGTGGAGAGAGACAGGTGTCACAATCACAATATGGAAACCTCATCTACATCATTGTCCTTCCGAACCAATCCTTCCGAATGGATCTTCCGAATTCCAAATCACCCTTGCATCAATGCTTCACATACATTTGATCCGGTCACCCAATCCAGTTCAGGAATCACTCCATGAAGTGTTTAGTGAAACGATCAATAATCAGGTCCGATCATAATCTTTTCTGGAAAAGAAGCACCCTGACTATCCCCATCACTATCCCCATCTTTTCCAATGAACTCATTGATTGAGTTATTTCTATTGTGTGGAAGCTTGCGATGACATTCCATATCATCATGTTCTATGATATGAATGTTCTAGACCCTCAGGATGACCCTCCAAAGGATTTAGGGACGGTTAGTTCTACCCGAAGAGCCAGGCGATTCGGAAACATGTTTCAAGAGTTATTGTGAGTCCGTTAATATTTTTCTTCATTCACAATTTTCCTACCACCCTTGTTCTTTGTTTTCTATGGCCTTTAATTAGTATACATGTACCTTGGCTACTTTCTAACCATCACAGACTCATTCCCATTCGCTCTTTCTTCTGAATGGTTCAGTATATAAGCTAGCACATTCGCATGTACATTCCCTAGTTCAATTATCGTACGTCCACTTGATTTTCTACTCACACTTGCCAAACTCGCTCCCAACTCAACTTCACCAACAACTTTATATTTTTTTGAGTAAGCACTCCAATTCAACTTTTATTAGTTAAATCCACTTCAAGGAATGTAAGATCATTGGCTGTGATCGACATGAACTGCAAAGTTCATTCGATTCACGAGATAGAATCCTTTTGAAACCTCTATCTCTTCGGAACTATGCACTTCATTCGCAGATGTTCCGAAAGTCATTCACTTTTACTGTAGGATTTCTATTTGCTTTCCAAAACCACTCTATTACTATTAGGGATGTTTCCGAACACTTTTACTAATCCAACATCTATCCACAACATTTATCATTGTTATTCGGATTCTGACAACAGAAAAGGAGGAACTATTAAGATATCACAAGGACCGTACATCGACACCCTACTTGCCTGGCTCAATATGCAAGATCCAAATCGTGTCTCAACACCACTTAACAAAATGGTGAAATTGACAGTACCTACTGGATCTATGAATGGATCAACAATTGATGTACCTTATGCCAAGGCAATTGGGTCCCTCATGTACATGGCACTTGGTACAAGACCAGACCTAGCTTTTACGGTCCAATATCTTAGTCAATTTACTACATCACATGGACTGGAGCACTGGACAGTGGTCAAACATACATTACGGCACCTTAAGGGGACTTGAGATGGAGGAATTATATTCAGGCAAGATCCAGGGCTAGACCTGGAGGTATTTGTGGATGCCAACTATGCAAATAGGACCAATGCCTTATCCATAGGGGGTTATGTGGCAATGCTCAGCAGAGGATCTATTGCTTGGAGTTTGAAGAAACAGAGAACAGTGGCACTATCAACAACGGAAGCAGAATATATTGTTTTAACGGAAGGGACTAAACAACTAGTTACCGATTCCCCAAAGGGAGAAGAGGTCCTTTTTATATTGGACCCCCCCACATAATCCGCTGTTTGTTCTCACGGCCCATATCCTGTTCCCACGAATACACTTTATATAAGCCGTTGCCACGGTGTCATTACAAGTTGGTTACTTTTCAATGTCCGACTCTAATGACCGTATCCTAGTATACATTCTTAATAACCTTCAGGGAAATCAAGTGTATACCCAGGGTCTTGCAACCTGAGTGTGGATGCTGGGTCTAGGAATGGTTAGCATAAATAAATAGTGTTTTCAATTTGTGGGTGGATTGCAAAAAGTCAATCTCTCTACTTTGGATACTCATGTATCCTGTTGCTTAATAATATAAACATTCACCCAATTCCAATTTTTCTCCTTCACCTGTCACTCTTTTCTCTTGATAATCAGTGGATCATATAGGTTGTATATCATTTTACCAAGGCGTCTTGTTACTTTTTAATAAAGAATGAAATGGAATTTTTTTATCTATTTTATTTTATTTTATTTGTGATGTTTTTGATATTTTCTTCAAGTTTGCTTGAGGCAGCTCTTAAGCGCCTAAAGTGTAATCTAAGTGAGATATAAATTCTAGCGCAGGGGATGTGCTGATGCGGAAGCAAAAATGTAAGCGCTTAAAGTTCGCGTACAGTAACGCAAGCTGTAGATAGAGAGATAACTGTAACTTAACAGTTTTGAGATGAGCTATGGGTTCAATAGAATGCTTGAATCGATGACGAACGGCCGGTGACGATTTGTTAACAAAGCAAGCAATGTTGAGATATCAAGCAAAGATATAGAGACTGTTCTGAGACTGTGGAGGTTATACTCCCTTAGATTCTGGAGAAATTTACAAGCGTACTTATAGGGAGAGCTAGCTAGTAATTGTCCTTTGTATTCCCAAGAAGAATATTGGGGCGATGGAGTGATTCTGAGGTTGCAGACTACATGAGGGAAAGAATGCACAAAAAATGTACTAAAACATGTTTAAAATATCTGAAACTGATCATGAGGTGGTAGGAGTTGTGGATCATGTGTTTTACTACTATACTGAGTCAAAAGAACAAGAAAAACAATAACAGAAAATCCTGAAACTCCATTTTGAAGCTTTGGGCGCTTGTTTAAATGAAATCGAAGCGATCGGCTTCGTTCGTGGATCAGCGACGATAGGGGTGATCCGGAATGGAAGTAGGAGTGTCGTAAGAGTTGCTAGAAGTGTTTCAAAGCCACGCGGGGCTCGATCAGTGGCTATTGAAGCCCATTCGTGTCCGAAGAGCATATATGCACACGTTCGTCCCTGCATGGGCCGGGGATCGTTGCCCGAGTAGTCCTAGAAATGTAAACAGATTATATCCTAAGGCCTGAGGCCTTGGATTCTCATTAGTGAATGTTTTTTATAGGTTTTTATTGTTTTTATTCTATGCGGCGCTACTGATGCATCAGTAGATTACGTAATGTAGAGTCGCGATAAGAGAAAATGGAATAATAAAATAACACTTTTTGTTATCGGTTCCTGGTTAAAGCAAGAGAGCCATTTTAAGCTAAACTCTAGCCCTAATTACTTTGGCGCCATAGACTGCATGAAAGAATGAAACTCGTTTTCCTATGGGTGTTATTCAGTTTAGAAATATATCTTCTTAGCAGAATAATTCCTTTATTTTCTCCCTCACAGGGACTGAGAATGCATACCTGAAAGCATGGCTAATGTCATGAAAAAATGAGATAAACTGCTTGTCATTGTCTGTAAGTTAAGCCGCAAGCAAAAACTCCTGGCTCTGACTATGATATGCGAAGGAGGCCAGATGATTACATGGGCAACTGCAGTGTAGAGAGGTTATGACAGGTGGGAATGAACAATGGCAATCACTGCATTGAACGCTGGTGACATGGACGGTAGACCAAGGAAGAGGGAAGTCACTGTGTAGAATGCTGGTGACACGGAAGGTAGACCAAGGAAGGTAGACCAAGGAAGGTAGACCAAGGAAGAGGGAAATCACTGCGTAGAATGCTGGTGACACGGAAGGTAGACCAAGGAAGGTAGACCAAGGAAGAGGGAAGTCACTGCGTAGAATGCTGGTGACACGGAAGGTAGACCAAGGAAGGTAGACCAAGGAAGAGGGAAGTCACTGCGTTGAATGCTGGTGACAAGGAAGGTATATGTCACGATCACAATATGGACACCTCATCTATATCATTGTCCTTCTGAACCAATCCTTCCGAATGGATCTTCCAAATTCTGAATCACCCTTGCCTCAACACTTCGCATACATTTGATCCGGTCACCCAATCCAGTCCAGGAATCACTCCATGAAGTGTTTAGTGAAACAATCAATAACCAGGTCTGGTCATAATCTTTTCTGGAAGAGAAGCACCCTGACTATCCCCATCACTATCCCCATCTTTTCCAATGAACTCATTGATTGAGTCATTTCTATTGTGTGGAAGCAGGCGATGACATTCTATATTGTCATATTCTATGATATGGATGTTCTAAACCCTCAGGATCACCCTCCGAAGGATTTAGGGACGGTTAGTTCTACCCGAAGAGCCAGGCTATTTGGAAACATGTTTCAAGAGTTATTGATGGTCCGTTAATCTTTTTCTTCATCACAATTTTCCTACTTGCCTTGTTCTTTGTTTTCTATGGCCTTTAATTAGTATACATGTGCCTTAGCTACTTTCCAACCATCACAGACTCATTCCCATTTGCTCTTCCTTCCGAATGGTTCAGTATATAGCTAGCACATTCGCATGTATGTTCCCTAGTTCAATTATCGTATGTCAACTTGATTTTTCTACTCACACTTGGCAACTCATCCCCAACTCACTTTCAACAACAATTTTCTATTTTCGAGTAAGCACTCCAATTCCATTTTGATTAGTTAAAACCACTTCAAGAAATGTAAGATCATTGGCTGTGATTGACATGAACTGCCAAGTTCATTCAATCTAAGAGATAGAATCCTTTCGGAACCTCTATCTCTTCGGAACTATGCACTTCATTCGCAGACGTTCCGAAAGCCATTCACTTTTACTGTAGGATTTCTATTCACTTTCCCAAACCATTTTGTTATCATTAGGAATATTTCCGAACACATTTACTAACACAACATTCATCCACAACATTTATCACTGTTATTTGGATTCTAACAGTATACCAAGGAAGGTAGACCAAGGAAGGTAGACCAAGGAAGAGTCACTGCATAGAATGCTGGTGACAAGGCAGGTGGACCAAGGTAGACCAAGGAAGAGTCACTACATAGAATGCTGGTGACAAGGAAGGTATACCAAGGAAGGTAGACCAAGGAAGAGTCACTGCGTAGAATGCTGGTGACAAGGCAGGTGGACCAAGGTAGACCAAGGAAGAGTCACTGCGTAGAACACTGGTGACATGGAAGGTAGACTAAGGAAGGTAGAACAAGAAAGAGGGAAGTCACTGTGTAGAATGCTGATGACAGGTTAAGGAATAGGGAAGTCACTGCATACAACGCTGGTGACTTACAATGACAGTGGCTGCAAGTAGGTTTAGGGGGCGGCGTCGGACTCCAATCCATAGGCATTTTTGGGGTGGAGTCACTACGTTGAACGCTGGTAACATGGAATATAGAACAAGGAAGAGGGAAGTCGCTGTGTAGAACGCTGGCGACAGGTTAAGGAATAGGGAAGTCACTGCGTACAACACTGGTGACTGACAATGACGGTGGCTGCAAGTAAGTTTAGGGGGTGGCGTTGGACTCCAATCCATAGGCATTTTTGGGGTGGAGATTAAAAATATTTGAAGTGGTCTACACTGATGGGCCAGTCTGGCCTCGCTAGACATAAGCTCCTCAGTTCTCGACCGCTGCACTTGCCCTGTCGAAACTCACCGATCATTGTCATTTTTTTTTTCATGATTGGTTTGTCTGGCGTCACTGACAATAATCTCCAGCTGAATCCCGTCCCGCAATTCCCGCACTCATTAGGCTGCTGAATTCTACTGCACTGTTTTACTAACATAGTATCTCTGACCGTGATTGCCAGTCGAACTCCGTGCTGCTATCGCCCCTTGCATACCCATCCTCATTGCTTTGATAGAGTCTACTGACTGTGATGTCCAAGCCGTCACAGATGTTCTCTTGAAGTTTCCCGATCATGGCCAGTATTTCCTTTGTTAACTAGCTTGATATCACTGATCTTGGCCACTAGTTACATCACATACCCCTATCTTCCAATGTATTCCTACACTTGTGAGGATGCTGGCGAACACCGACCCTAACGTTCAAAATGCTGTCGCAAATACTCTGTCCAAGCTCTTTGAACACAGTCAGTCTCTCAATATGCCAACCTAGTTTGCTGATATTGATCTTCAGCTAAGCTGCAGACCGCAACCACCACCCATATTCTCACACTGCTGGAATCCGTTGACTGGAGAGACTAAGTTGCCGCTGACCGCTGTAAG